>VZTL01023821.1:0-37681 GCA_013400535.1 Scopus umbretta | reverse complement strand
GCTGTAGGAGACAGTGTCAAAGGCCTTACTAAAGTCGAGGTAGATAACATCCACTGCCTTTCCCTCATCCACTAGGTGGGTCACCTTGTCATAGAAGGAGATCAGGTTGGTCAAGCAGGATCTGCCTTTCATGAACCCATGCTGACTGGGCCTGATCCCCTGGTTGTTGTGAATGTGCTCGTTGAGCGTACCCAAGATGATTTGCAGTGTGACTAAAAGAAATAAGAAAAGTTGAAAAGTAAGCAACAATTGAAGAGAGACGGCATTTACTGCAACACACAGAGTGAGTCAGCGAAAACATCGCCTGCCTTCTCATCAGCTCTACTTTGGGAGTTAAATATTTTTTCAATATTTCTACTGCCATATTTGAAATATATATATATATATAAAGGAGGCAAAATTGAGGAGGAGAACAAGGAAAGTAGGGCAGGTGGAGAAAAGCACCGCTGGAGAGCAAGATAGAAAAAGTGGACAGGAACAAAGTAAATATGGAATAACGGAGTCAGGAGTGGGGAAGTGAGGTTTTGTGTGAAAATGCAGCTGAGGTAGAAGGGAGAAGCCAGTGTAGCCCATTTCCACCTGCAGCCCAAACACAGTGTTTTAAAAAAGATTCAGTGCAGCTCATGACAATTTGTGCTTCTGTGTATGCAGAAGGCAATAGTTCAGACTGGCTACTGGCTTAAAACACTCTCCTTCAGCCTATGGTTTCATTCTGACTGAGGCTGAGGCATCTCATAGACACCATCGCTTGTAGCCAATAAATTCCGATCAGCCATATTGACTAGCAAACCTAGCCATGAGAACTATGATAAAAAACATACCTTCTTGTGACAGTGCTGTTGAAATTATTGTCTCCCTGCTAAAAACCCTCTGCCATCTCCATCCAACTTCTTCCTCAGAAAAAAAACCAACATAAAAGCAAAACAATAAAGTATTGAGGAATTAGTAATTCACAGAAGAAAAGCCTACTTCTATGAAAGACCCCAGTAACAATGTAAAAAAAAAAACTATTGGGTTTCCTGTGTAAATCTCACTAAGTGCAGAATGGATGGGGCCATGTGGAAAGGCAGAGGGCTGGATCCTTAAAGGGCTGTGGGAAGCGGATGAGGAAACTTGCTTAGAGCACAGATGTGTGCCCTGTGATAGAATCATGGAATCCTTTAGGTTGGAAAAGACCTTTAAGATCATCACGTACAACTGTTAACCTAACACTGCCAAGTCCACCACTAATCCATGCCCCTAAGCACCACATCTACATGTCCCTTAAATACCTCCAGGGATGGTGAATCAACCACTTCCCTGGGCAGCCTGTTCCAATGCTTCACCACTCTTTCAGTAAAGAAATTTTTCCTAATAGCCAATCTAACCTCCCCTGGTGCAATTTGAGGCTGTTTCCTCTTGTCCTATTGCTTGTTCCTTGGGAGAAGAGACTGACACCCATCTCACTACAACCTCCTTTCAGGTAGTTGTAGAAAGCAATAAGGTCTTCCCTGATCCTCCTTTTCTCCAGGCTAAACAACCCCAGTTCCTTCAGCTCCTCATAAGACTCATGCTCTGGACCCTGATAGATAGATAAATAGATAGATAGATAGACAGATAGATAGATGGATAAGTGTGTGATACGTGTGTGGAGGAGTGACTGAACACGGAGGTGACAGAAATATGCACTTGTGTGACTGGGCTAACAGGTAGAAAGGATGCTTTGGAAGTTCAGAAAATCTCTGGTTCAACACTTTGTTCTGCCATCACCTTTCAGGTGGCCCTGGGTAAATCACTCACTCTTTCATACACTGGAGATAAGAGGGGTGTCATGTCTCACTGGCCACTATGGGGAGTAATCCTTCAGAGACTGAGAGATGCTCATATTCTGCAGTAATAGGGCTCAGACAAGCACCTCAGAGAGGACACAGACACAGTCTGTGGCTAGGACACTGCTGAAATTCTTTGCAGTAACATGCATTCCCCTCCAAGTCTGCTACCTCACACCTCATCCTGGTGATCCTCCACCAAGCCAACTTTCAAACCAGCTCTCCCAGTGTGCTGGTTTGGCTTCATGCTTTGCAAACTTTGGATCTGTTATTGCCCTTATCAGTTCAGTGCTGTAAAGGTGGTTTAAAAAGCTTTCTAGGGTAGTTAGTCAAATGCTGGTAATTCAGACTGAGCAAGAGGATTCAAAAGATAGAGCATCTCTGGACTGCTTTATCTGGATGGACTTTCTAGATGAGCTCCCCACACCTGTGTCAGAGTGAACATGTCTCTGCAGAGAACGAGTGGGATGAATAGCAAACTCCCTGCACCTTCACTCACTAATGGTCAGAATTATGCTAGGAGAATTCAGCATGTCTTTTAGTCTACAGAGATTGATAAATGTTTTCAATTTCAGTCTACCAACAAAGTGCAGGTTTAGCTGTATCTCTCAGTGGCATCTGGTCTATGAGCTGAGCCATAAAAACCGGGCATTTGAAAAATCTTGCAAGAACATCCCGCTGGTTCAGCAAAGCTCCAAGGAATTTTCTCAAGCGACACCACTCCCGGCCAGAGTATATTTACATTGTTGTTGGAGAGACTTCTGCTCCTGATAATAGCCATGGTTGATTCTGAGACAAGGTTGCACAGAGCCTTTTAGATAATGCCGCAGTAAGTGTATCATGAACACCAGAGTAGATCAAAAACTACTAGTGATGGGCATAGCCTGGGACCCTCTGAATTCAGTGCGACTGTTCTCACCGAGTTTTTTTTGTATGGTGAATCTGTCTGGCACCACTTATCTTGAATCTTTGGTGGCTGGATAGGGAAGGGGGAACCTCTAATCACAAGGGACTTCAGTTTGGGATGGCCAATGAGTCTGGTGGTCATGTGTGGGGCTTGAGAGACAGGGACTTCCAGATAGGAGGGATATTCATCCAAAGCCTCCAGTTATGCCCTGTCCATGTGTACTCTGACTGGCTGTTTCTGACTCTATCAGCCTACATGAAGACACTGACTTCCAGGCCCAGTCTGAAGGCGCGTGCCCCCATTTGGATCCGGTTGCCTTCCCCCTTGTTTTCTCTGTGGGTCCTACCGAACTCCCTCCCCAGTCCTGGATCCAGAAGAATAATGGCTTTATGTAGCTTGTAAAATTCTATTATCTCTGTATTCAAAACTCAACAACTGGGAAATGGCTGTAATAAGCGTGTTATTAAGCGTGTAAATACACTTTAACTTCGGACCTCCAAAGGAAGTCTCTTGCTGTCTTCCTCGCTGTTTCCCCTCCATGTTTTCACCATGTGGTTGGATTTCATGGATATACCTACTTTTCCCCCTCTGTGTGGTGTGTGTGCTGTCCCATTTGACTGTGCTAAGGATGATGCTCCCCTCTGCTGAGTGTACCACGGAGCCTCCTGGAGAACTCAGAGTCTTTGAGGGAAGAGATGTACCTGGTGAGTATGGGGGACTTGGGGAAGGGGGGAGGAGGGCTAGGGTGGGGAGGGGAGGAAAACATTAAAAAAAAAGAAAGAAGCCAAGTGCATTCTTTCTGCAACACTCAGGAAAAAGAATGTTTCACAGGGGATTGGAAAGGCGAAATTTTTTCACATCCAAATGGATTGCAATTTCCCTCCATTTAGCACCTGAAGGTAATTAGCTCGAAGAGACTGTCGGCTGAGAAACACGTTCATGGAACATTAACTCTCATACATTCTCCAGTTGCAGGGAATTAATAGGAAAGATTAAAGTTTAAAGAGAGCAAAATGCCATTACCTCGCAAGCCACCTCTCTCAGCGGCAGTAACTAGCCCTCACTAACCTAAAAGCACCATTGGAGTCCCTGGCTCCTGCTTCAGGCAACGACAGATGAGACGGGCCCCTGTGCTGCCCCGAGCTGCCCGCCCGTGGGCTCCGGTGACCCACCTGCAGGCAGTGATGGGGCTTGCGACTCCTGCAAAGATGTGTTTGCCTGCAGCCATACGAGTGCACATGTGCATGTCACCTTGGGACCAATACGCGTGTGCAAGCGTGTCCCCGTATGTACCACTTTATAGGCACCAGATAGGGTCTTTTCAGCAAGGCGTGAGCTGTGGGTGCCCTGCCACAGCAGAGCCGAGGACAAAGTGCCCGTCAGTGGTCCCCTGCGTGCTCCCACCAAGGCCTCGGGCTGGCACGTGGGGCAGGTGGGAGGGAACCCCCACGCACCCCATGGGCAGCCCCGTGTCGTCTCCCTCTTGCTCCCATTCCCTGCTGGCACGCCGGTGCCCACGCGGGGATGCTGGCAGCCTGCTGGGCTCAGGCAAAGTCCAAATTGCAACGCTGCAACACAAAAAGTCCTCTACAGCTGAATCAGCTCTCTGAATGATACCAAATCTCTCCTGACGGAGGGATTATGCCTTCTTCTCAGACGGAAGACAAAAAAAAAGCATTAAAGGGTGGGGGCCCTATTTTGGGGGTTGGGGGGTAAAGTTTATATAAGCTTCTGCACTTTAAAGATTTCCATGTTGCTTTAGCATTTCAGGGAGAGAGCACGAGAGAGAGAGAGAGGGAGAGAGAGAGAGCGAGAGCGAGATGAAATTGAGACATGGAAGAATTTATTGCCCAGAAAATTCCATTCTGCTATCTGATTCGAAAAGTCCAGTCCCCCCAGCTTCGGAAAATCTATTTTCCACATTTTAATACCCTGCAGAACAGTCCTCATAACTCATCCGAGTGTGTTAAGCACAGTTTTATTAGATCTGAAACAAATTTTGGTGGGGAGATACTATAGGTCATTAACCATGGAGTAATTTTATCCTTGTTTCCCTAATGATGCCATAATGGCGAGCGAATTTCTTAACTAAAGACCAAAGAACATTTTGAAGGTCAGTTTCATCTGTGAGCTCCTTCAAGCGCTTCTCGGAGAAGATTGGAAAACTCGCCGATTTTTTGAAGAGTCATTAATAATGTGAAAGCTGAAAGAGCTCTCTCCCATTTGCGTTCCTGCTTTTTACCTTTTAATTTTATATCGCTTTAGTCCCTTTCTTTTTCTCTCTCACTCTCTCTCTCTTTTTAACTCTCCTCTGGAGTGGCCCCTCATGCAGCTGAAAAATGAAATGGGCCATTCGTGAGGGCATCCTGAGCCGAGCCGAGGCATAGCAAGGATCCAGGAGGGGGAAAGGGCAGTCCTGGCACTGGGTGCCCACCACCATGGCCAGGCACCCACTGCTGTAAATGTTCCTCCAGCAGTTGTGGGTGCCAGCCTGGCTGAGGGCCAGCCTGCTCCCCCACGCCGGTGTAAATCAGGAGTGGGGTTGTTGGAGCCTACAGCACTGCATCCCTGCAAAAGGAGGGAGAGGGACCAGGCTGTCCCCTCCCTGCCTAACAGAAGGCATGTGTTTTTAGCCTCTCTGAACGAGCTTGCGCCTGGATCACGGAGGGTTGTGCTCACAGAGTGACTGCTGCACTGAGCGTGAGCATGTGTGTGTGCGTGCGTGCATGTGTGCGTGTAAGGTCCGTGTGTCAGTGACCATGAGATGATTACCAGTGGGATGTGAAATATTGATATATATATATTTGATGTATACACGCACACACACCCCTGTGTGTGAATTGACGTTTCTGTGTAGATATGTTGCAAATGGATGACACGGTAAAAAAAAAAAAAAAAAGCAAGAAACTGTATAAGGATTATATGTAGCCTGGGTACATGCGTGTGCCGGACTGCAGGTGCATGGAGGGGCACATGGAGTAGGAATTTTGCATGTGCAATATTTGGTTTGCATGGATTGCTGTGCTCAAGTTTAGAGTGTATATGTATGTTTTATCCATGTTTGGCAGGAACACATGGGGCATTCTTTGACTGGATGCTGATTTATAACCCTCTGTGTCTGTGTGTGTAGTAAATAGATAACAAGCTTACATGTTTTATGTGGGCTCGGCATTTTTGTGTGCATGTATGTATGGTGGATTTTCTGGCTGTACCACAGGCATCAGTAGGGAGAAGGAGTCTTCTGGGATGTGTGCAGTGCACCAGAGACTCGGCTGTGTGTGTGTGTGTGTGTGTGTGTGCGTGCAGGGGATGTATGCCCTAGAGAAGGGTTTGTTGTGTGCTCATTAGAGAGCGCCTGGCAGTGAGCAGGCCTCTGTGCTTATGTGTTTTCCTCTCCCTGGGTGTGTGTGCTTCAGGCGTCTGCATGTGTTGCATTTGCAGATGCCATGGGCCAGATCCTCAGCTGACGTAAAGCAGCACTGGAGTCCACGGGGCAATTTACACCCACTGCAACTCCAGCCCAGCCCCAGGCTGGAGGCAGTAGGGCCAGGGGGTGTGGGCTGAGATGCCATCCCAGAACATGGGAATGGATAACTCCCAACCTGGAACAAGACCTTCTCCTATCCCCTCCACCCTCTCTCCCCCAGCCTGTAGCTCACATTCAAGGCAAGAACTATGGGGGGACGCGTGTGCGTGTCTATTTGGGGAGGGAGCGCTCCGAGGGGAGGGGGGCAGTGTGGTGACACACTCTGCTCCCAGATGTGATACCAGCGATAATTTCAATTTTATGCCTTTGTTATGGCTTTAATCACTTTCTTTATGCGTTTTGTTCCAGCGATCAGGGAGAGACACCTGATAGGCAAAAAGGATATCAGGGGAACAATTTTTATTTGGAATGTGGTGAGAAGTCTAATTAGAATTTGAATTCTGCTGAGCCTTGAAATGGTCGGTACTTTATCCTGATCGCCTTAGATATTGTTTCGAGTCAATCATCTGTCATAGTGCGGCACGCTGGAGAGAAAGGCTCTCCATCCAGCCTGGTCTCTCCGTCGGGCTGGGGGCTGCTGGTGGGGAAAGGGAGGGTGACGGGAGGGAGGGCAGTGGACTTTGCTCTGCAAGATAGGCTCCCCAGGAGCAAGCACAAAGGGAGAAAACCCTTGGCACAGAGGTTTCGCTTGCAGCGTACTCCTAGCCCTGCTGCGGGGTTCTGACTGCTGGCCCCTTTCTCATCATTGCTGGGCTGTCCCCTTCGAATGGGGGAGAGAGAGAGGAAGTCTGTGGGTCAACATGAACGTTCCCCCAGCTGCTGCCCGGGAGAGGAGCATATATCTCACATATAGTCCCTGTGGCTCAATAGGATTTTGCTGCTACCCTTGCTGTACTGATTAAATGCTCTGGAGGGTCAGTTCTCACAGGCAGCCAGACAGCTAGGAACGGATGGATGGATGGATGGATGGATGGATGGATGGATGGATGGATGGGTGGATGGGTGGACAGACAGGTGTGGATGGGAATGGCCCTCCAGATGGATTTGTATGGGACAGAGGTAGGCGTAGCTGAACCCAGAGAGACACAGGGAAGGATGGGGCACTTAAGAAAGGTGAGAGTGGAGGTGTACGTGCCTCTTCAGGCTGAGGGCAGTAAGCACACTCATGATGGGGAATTTTTTCAGGCTGTCTGCAGACTCAGGTTGATCTTATTTCATTTGTGTTACCAGAACACAAGGGAAAGTGGGAACCTGGGAACATGGCAACAAGGCATTTAGCAACGTTCACAGTCCTTTCAGCTTTAAACTCTGTTCTTAATAGTTAAAAAAAAAAAAAATGCAAAGCCATTATGAGTTCTAGTGTTTCAAAGCTAAAAGCCACTCCAAAGCTTACCAGAACATCTCCAGTAACATCCTCCCCCCGTCTCCAGTCCGCAGTGCCTCCCCATGGTGAGACTGCAGCCTTCAGTCCTAATCCAACTGCTGCAGTACTGAGTTTGAGATGAGCTGCACAGAGGTGTGATCCCTGCTGCTAAGCAAAAGGATGCACACAGGCAGGACTGCAGCATGATCTATATACCAGGAGAGATGAACTGAGGAGAATCATGAACAATAGAATCATTCCAAGATTCCTAAATTTATTGAAATTGATGGTAAAGTCTTTATTCTGTGCTGTTCCTATGCTTTGAGATGGTGCCTTATTCTAAGCGCAACATAAATGTCTGTAACATGAAAGATACAGGGTTGGTTTGGCTGTTGAAGAAAAGACAGTTGAATGTTTTGCCTTCTTGAGAGAAGCAGAAAATGACCTGGGACCCGGGGCTAATTAAAAGAGTTGCAGGCATCTGCAAAAATTTGCAGCTAGGAAAGCCATTTGAGTAGTTCTTTCTGAAGTGTCAGCATTAGGTTTCAGAGCTGACATACTGAGATGAGTGTAGGCAGCTCATGCCTTTCTCAGCTACAGTCCAGGCTGTCTGCAGACTCAGGCAGACATTGCTGTATGTGTTTATGTGCAGTTCCCCTCTTTAACAACTCATTAGGACAATGCTTTCCCCCTCTCCTCTGTTTTTTTCTTTTTCCCCTTTTTATTTTTTTTCC
The DNA here is from genome assembly GCA_013400535.1 of Scopus umbretta. Lineage (NCBI taxonomy): Eukaryota > Metazoa > Chordata > Aves > Pelecaniformes > Scopidae > Scopus > Scopus umbretta. The sequence goes on along the minus strand of VZTL01023821.1, from coordinate 29,382 downwards.
TTTTTTCTTTTTTTTGCATTGAGAACATTGACAGTGTCAAAGCTCAGTTCTAAGGACTCATCTACAAATCCCTTGATATTAGTGTTGTCAACCATGGAAGGTCTGAAGCAAAACCAACCTTTCATTTACATTCCAGAAATGCACCTAGGGTTGCAAGCAGAGAGTAGCAGACATTAAATATGTTGGCATATTTGTAATTAGGTACATGGTTTAGTGGTGGACATGGCAGTGTTAGTTTTACGGTTGGACTCAATGGTCCTAAAGGTCTTTTCCAACCTAAATGATTCTGTGATTCTATGATATGCTGTCATTGCAAGCATATTCAGATTTTGGCCCTAGAGCTGCAATTCTGGTAAAGCAGGAATGTATTAAGTAAAACCGCCGTGCTACCACACAAGTTGTACAGTCCAGACACTAAACCAACATATTTATGTTAGGGCGAGAATTACTGAGCCCCCAAGTCTCTTTGCTCTGAGTATGCCCAGTCCCAGGTGCTGAGTTGTACAGAGCATCACATGGCAGGAGAAATGCCACTGTCTCAGACTGCAGTGGGAGGCTGTGCCTTGTAATGGGGACGGTTTGACTGCAGGGCCTCGCCGGTGTACCAGAATCCCACCTTGGCTTCTGCTTTGCCATGGGTCAGCAAAGACACTACTGCAATGAGTCCCTCATTTTGGCCCAGTTTACGGCTCATATCTGGGACCAGGAGGATCTGAACACAGAGTGCAGATGGCCACTTCCACTGCCCTGTTCCTGGTTCTACAAATACAATACCGCTATTTGCTTCCCTCCTAGGGATGTACGTGTTTGTGTGAGATAAGAGGTGAGGTGTGTTCCTTGCCTAGCTCAAGATTAAGGGGAATCAAGATAATAATAATAATAATAATAATAATAATAATAATAATAATAATAATAATAATAATAATAATAATAATAATAATAATAATAATAATGTCTTGTATTCCGATGGCCCTACCTAAAACAAAAGAATCCCCCCAAATCCTTGTGAATGCTGGCGACCAGATCTGGGCTGGATCCTCCATATCTGGGCTGAAGCCAAGATCCTTAGGGCTGTGCAAAGCTCTGCTGACTCAGAAGAGGTCTGGAGGGAAGGCTGGATGGGGAACAGCTTGCAAAGACTAGGGTCTTTTTTACCATGACAGAAGACAGAGCACTGGTTATAAGCCTTGATCGTCACTGAACTCTGGCCTCATGGAGTATTGTTTACTGTGCTGAAGAGATCTTTATGCATCATATGCCTATGTCAGCTGACAGATGTTCAATAGTTCTTGATGGCCCTGTGGTTTCTGTAGCCTGCTTTACAGCCCACACGCAACAGGGAAAGGCCAGGAAAAGAAATGAATGAAGGTTGGGTGGGGTGGGCTGGGCCGCCGTAAGCACTGCCAGCACAGGCTGGGAAAAGGGCTCAGGTGTGCAGGATAAGAACAAAATCCAATAAGAAAGTCTCACTAATCTAAATCTCAGTTGACCCTACCTGTTCTTTCACTGTGATACTCTGACTGACCACTTTCTTTCTTTTCTTCATGGGCACTGGATGTAGAACTGTTTAGAAGAAGAATCCCAAACAGCTCAGCCCATATTATCACTGCTGTTATCACTACGATTTTTATTACCATTTGCCTCCCAGCACCACTCAGAGCAAAGGCCCCTGTTGTACTAAGCACTGTACAAATGCACTGGGAGAAAATAAACAAAGGCACATCGACTTGCCTGAGTTTCCATACTGTGACGGTGTCAGAGCCAGGAAGAGAAACTAAACCTCAAAGCTCTTCCTGCTAAGCCAGGGATGGCCATTGTGTGGCCTTCAAGCATTTTGAGCAGGACTTTCAAGTCATGGCTATACCATGCAGCTGTCTGTGAGCCTGTGCACGCAAAGGACTGTTGGCTAATGCTGCGCCACCAGCAATGGGAATGAAGAAGCCATCAGGAACTGATTTAACTGATTCTTTTTGGGCCATTGCTGCAATTTCAGCCCAGCTCCAGTTGGGGCATCCCTGTGTAATGCTCCCAGAGCTCCTCTGCTTTCAGGTCTGCTGCGACTCTTGGCCAACGAGATTTTGTTGTGCTTCTTGCTGGCTCGGGAAGGTTGGATAACCCTGCAAAGTCTGCCCATGCTAGCTGGAGCCAGGAGGTTGGCTTTAGACTGTATTTCTCTGACCTTCTCACTCTTTCATTCCCTGTTCTCTCATGTCTTTAGCCTCATTCAAGTGAAGTGTTGACTTTTTTCCCTCAGTCCCAGCCTCCACCCCAATTTTCTCCTGCCCTGATTTTTTCCACAGGTATTTTCCCACCTTACAGTTCCTGAACAGTCAAGTCCATGCATATTCCCACTTAGCTTGCTTGCTGTGGCTGGGGTAAATTCTGGCAAAATGATCTGAGCCTTTCTAGAAGGCAAAGCTGAGACTGAGGACTGCATCCAGCTGCCCACAAAGGCAGAGCATGAAGTCTACCATTCCCCAGGATCAGCCTCAGCCCAGCTAGCCCAGTCAAGGGGACCTGATTTCTGGGTTCAATCAACAGCAAGAGAGTTTCTCAGAAGAGATTATCGGAGAAGTGTCTTTTGAGAGAGAAGCAAAGACAAGAGCATCTGGGCTGTACCCTTTGTTGGTTCTTTGGGGACTATCACATGAACCCACGCTCCAGCATGGTGCCTGCTGTGAGGGAAACGGGACTCAGAGAAAGGTTCAGGGAACTGAGTGCTGCGTGCTCCCCTTCCCCTTCCCTGCCCACAGCAGCCCAGTGTCTATGGCTCAGTCCTGTCCTCTCTTCCATCAAGTGGACACTCCTAGGGCCCCAGAGTCTTTTCCCTAATCAGCCCATTTCCCCTGGCTTGGTCCTGGGAGGACACAGTGCTCGCACGCTCTGAGGTGTCTCTATCATTGGCTGTCAGGTGAAGCCCTCCCTAAGCACTCCAGCAGGCCTTTCTTTATTTATTTTTAAAATTCCCCTGAGCCTACGAAGGTCGTTTGAACAAATTGGAGCTGACAGACATTAACTTGGAAAAAAGCCCATTGCACCATGATAAACTCCATTTAAAGAGAAGCAAAAGTGCCAGGCAAGGAAGGAACAAACGATGAGAGATTTGTCACTGTTACCGTAAGCTTAGGAGGTGAGACTATCAGCTCCAGTCTCACCTTCCCCCATTATGCATTATCACACATTCCAGCATTGCTATTTCCACTGCAGCAGCTCCTATCAGTGCAAATGGGATGAACTGGGGTGTTGTGCAAGGCCACAGGGAGAGCCATTCCCAGTGCCAAAGAGACCATGCAGGCAAATTAAATCGGTGGGCTATACCCTTGATGAAGAGGAGAGGGAAGCAAAGCCCAGAGATGAGGTGCTTCACCCCAGAGAAACACCATCTGAGCTGCAAACCATCCTCAGGCCATGAATGGCCCCCTTCCAGTCCCCAATCCTTGAGCCTGTTTTGCATGTCTGTGATCTCAGATATCCATGCACCAGTGGCAAATGAGCATGATTTTACACCTCAGTATGTACCCAGCTGGGGAACACAGCACTACCACATCTCTGAGTCTGCCCTTCTCTGTGGGCACAAAGCAAGATGCCTCAGTCTGGGCACTGAGGTTTATCTTTCAGGGACCTGCGTCGCAGAGGTAACCTCAATGAGCCACAGCCATTGCCAGCTCTTCTGTGAGGGATTGGGGATGGTAACTTCTCTTCAGCTGGCAGCCAGAAAAGCCAGAGGGAGATGGGAGAGGGAAAAGTCAGGTGTATCAATCTTAGTCCATATGACTCCTGATGAAACCTGTGCTCTGTCCAAAGATACATCCTAATGCCTCCCATTCAATTTGCACATAGTTTCTTTATGCTTTGCTTACTGTCCTTGAAACAAAGGCAATTGGTTTCTCCTCTCCTCTGGGCATCATGTGGGATCCAAGCGGATGCCAAGCCCCCTGTGATGCCATAGCAGCCGCCAATTGTTCAGGCAAGCCAGGATCAAATCTCAGAAGAGCAGGCCTGGGACTGTCACACTTACCTGGCCAAGTTCGGGCCAGGGTTCACTCTACCCCACAGCCAGATGAGAAATTAACTTCTCCAACTGCAAATCAGCAAGCTCAGAAGTGGCAAGAAGTGACTAATATACCTTGCAGATAGGAACTGAGCCATGCTCTTCCTCACGCCTCTTTGTCTTGGAGTCATCCAAAAATGGATGGTAGTCTTTGTGCTTGCAGAGCATTGTAGCAGATCAGTCCAGGCCACTTACTGGGGATCCAGTGCAGTGTGCCCACAGCCAGCACTGAATGCCTTCTGCAATCAGTTGGATTATAAGTAGTGTCTGGCTAACCAGGCTGAGAATCTTTTTAGAAGGGCCTGTTGTGACAGGACAAGGAGTAATGGTTTTAAACTAAAGGAGGGTAGATTTAAACTGGATATAAGGAAGAAACTTTTTACAATGAGGGTGGTGAAACACTGGAACACGTCGACCAGAGAGGTAGTGAAGGCCCCATCCCTAGAAACATTCAAGGTCAAGTTGGACAAGGCTCTAAGCAATCTGATCTAATTAAAGATGTCCTTGCTCACTGCAGGGGCGTTGGGCTAGAGGACCTCTATGATTCTATGAAATGAGAAGTGTCTTAACATGGTCACTACAGCAACTGTCACCATCTAGGCAAAACTGTCAGCTGCAGGAGACCTATTCCTAACTGACACCCCTCAAGATCAATAGTGGTCCCAAGTCCTGGGAGGACTGGGTGGCTGGGAGGAAAACCTTGTCCATGTGAAGCTGTGAAGAGCACCAGGAAGGTCTCTTCTGCTCACACCTGGCCCTGTGCTCAGCACAGATCCATGTCAGGAAGAAGGAAGGCAGGGCTCGTCACCAGATTCTTGTACAGCATGCAGCTACAGCTTAGCAAACTCTCCAAAATCACCACTGGCTCTGGGTGCACTGTCCCTCTGCAGCACTGGCATAAATGGGATGGCCAATTTACTATGCATGGGAGATTTCCAGTCTTGATTGGATGTTCCCGATCCACAACGACCTTTGATCCAACAGCGAATGGTGCTAACCTCAACTTTCTGTGTTTGGGCTCCCTGCCCAGCTTTACGGTTAAGCGTTACAGCAATGTCTTTCCTGCTGCCCAGTTTCTCTCTTGGAAACAAAGATCACATTTCTGCAATGCTGCAGTTAGACCAGTTTGACCTTTTCCTGTCATGTGGATGCCCGGACAAGTCAGAGGGGGCTCTGCAGAGATGGGCAGCGTCCTCGCACTAGAGAGACAGCCAATCTAGCTGCTTGCCTGTACTGTTCCACCTACTACCTCCTCAAGGCTTGCTCTCCAGCTATGACTGCACCCGCAGTCAAGGTCAGTTTTATGTTTTCCCTCCAACTCATATCTGCTGACCATCCACACTGCAAACCCCACTGCTCAACCCTGAATGACCCATTCAGCCAGCCTCTGGTGATCTGTGGCTGTGAGACCTGGCTCACTCCACACTGCCCTTCAAAGCCATCTCCCTCTGCTTTGCTGTGGCTTCAGAAATCACCTGAGCATGAAAGCCCTGAGCACTGGAAGTCCACCAGGGCAATCCTGCCCCAAAATCCCATGTTACTCATCTATTGCCCCTACTGCAGCCCCTGTCTTCTGAACCATCCTGTTGGGGTTATGCCCCTCACTCCTGCATAAAAAGAGGCACCTAATTCTCTGTGTGAGTCTGTGCCCTGCCTCCCAGATAGGATGATAGGTCTGGCCCTGTTTGTTTTCAGCTTTTTGGAGTCAACGGCTTTCTTTCATTTGGTACATGGGACATGGAGTCCTGGTCTTGCTTAGGGCTGATATTTGTGATCTGTGCATAAAAGCAGCAGTAAAGGGGGGCTGTATTACTGCTCCTGAACCTTAGCTACAAAATAGTCACAGTGGCAAGCAGAACTAGTCAAAGCATTGAGCAAATGTAGAAGTGTTTTAATTGCAATATCATTTCTATGTAGTAGGGTTGCAATGGGATTTCCTGCAGAATGTGTGTAAGAATGTGAAGCTCTTTTTTTAACAGATTCCTCCAGTTTTCTAAAGCATGTTTTTATTGGCATTATTTTGGAAGTATTTTTTCCCTCCCTGTATGAAGCCTCTTCATTCAACTTTGGTTACAGATATGTTTTAAAACTGGGGTGAAATATGATGGAAAACAGTATGTTTCTATTGATGGCAATTCTTCATGCAGATTTGACCTTTGGGGGAAAAGGAAGGTTGTTTTGTAACCAAAAAATTCTCTTGCCAAAAATGTTGCCCTGGTAACTGATGCTGTAGATAGGAGCCTGGATCCTTATGCTGCCCATTAAAGGGCTGACTCTGGAGTGCAAGAGGTGGACCCTGGAGAGCTGGATGGTGGGGCTGAGAGGGGCTGGGGATGTGGGAGATGCCTGTGTGGGGACAGAGGAGGAGAGATGTGAGATGAAGAGGCCAAGGGCAGTGAGCACAGGGTGAGACCCACAGGGGCACAGTGGGTTTGAAAGACTGACAGGGGCAGAGAGGATGTGAGAGGTAGCAGAACTGGCTGATGGGGCTTGGCAGCATCGGTAATGCATGAAGGATTTCATGCAATGCCTTCCCCAAGATGCAATGATGTTTTGAAATTCTCCCCCTGCAATTCCCTTCTGCACCTTATTGCAGCAAAGAGCATATTCACAGCATCCCCTTTACTTACACCCTAACCATACTCATCCCACAGCAATCCTCAGTACCACCTTCCTGGCCTCATCAGCCCCCACCTCACTGGTAATGAGGGGGGCCGCGTGGTCTGCCTTTCCTGCACTCCTGCACTTCCTTCTGGATCCCAGCAACAAGTTTAATTGGAAAAAACCAAGGCTGACTTGGAGGCAAGGCAAGGAGGCAGGGAGAGCCTGTGCCAGCTGACACCATGATCGATTACCTGAAACTCCACCTGACACTGAAATTAGGGTTTTTTAATGATAGGCCGACTCTCCCTGGATGTGAAATTCAAATGATCTCCAAAGCTTCCCTGTGACCATCACTCGCTGCACGCAGTGGTACACGCCACATGCAGGTACTTTGTCTCTGTCACTGCTGAAAGGACATTGTTATTACCAACAACTCTTTGTATTAACCAGTCTCCTACCTAATAGACAACACTTTACGTTCTGCACCGTTACCCAGTCAGGGCTGCTGTGTGCCTGAGAGACACATGCTTCCCCCTGGCTCCCCTGGGGCAATGGAAAGCCAGTGCTTAAAAAGAGACACCAAAATGGAGGATGCACACACACCTTGCTCTCCCTTCCACCCCCTACTCTCGTGTTGGGGGCCAATTTTCCTTGGCACTGCCTGTCTCAGCTGCAGACCCATAGCACAAACCGGTGGGGCAAGGGATGGCCATGCTGGGATGTGAGGAGATGACTGGCAAGCAGGCAGCTGCCTTAAGTTCCCTTCGGATGAGGAAGGGGAGTTTTTCCTCTCACCAACATTTTTCACATCCCAGGGCAAAACTGGGGGAGGCAATACTCCAGGGAGTTTCCCCCATTTTTATCCTGCTTGGTGAGCCATAAAGAAAGTGCCTGCTCGGCTGGTACCATCCCATGCCCCACAGTAAGGATGGAAGAAAAGCCAGGGTCTGTGCTGTCACCGAGCCCTGGTGTTTCTCAAAGCATTTGCACCTGTGTGAAGGAATTGTCACTGCTCGTGGAGGTTGTCTCCCAAGATATTGTCTCCACCTTTCTTCCACCACCTCTTGACAACTTTTGCCTGGCCCTTGGGAACACAGAGGGAAGGAGGCTCATGTGACTGGGGGAGGAGACCAGGGACTATTCTGTGGCTGTTATCTGGGCATATTGACTCTCTTTTCTCATGGGAGATGCCAAGCAGAAGGACCATTTTTTTCTTCCCTCTGGGCAAGGAGGGAAAGAAAGAGATGGAAAAAAAAGAGAGAGAAAAAAATATGTAAAATAATATGTAAAATATGAAATAATGTAAACACAGCAGAGACAGCAGTTGCCTGTAAACCACCACTCATTAAGGGGGATTTCCTATGTCTTGTTGCTATACTGAATGAAGATTTGGAAAACCTCATGGAGGGGAGATTTCATAGCACAGATTGTAATTTCATTCTGGTTGTAAAGTCCTCTAACAGCACTGGGGAAGGCATCATCACAGAAAGGAGCCTTTGGCTGCATCCTAGAGCACCAATAGGAGGGTACATGGGCTCTGGATGGTGGAGATGCTGGAGGGAAAAGGGAAAGGCCCTCCCTCCAAAAACATTCACTGCAAATTCAGATTTTCTCCCATGAGAGGCATTGTGAGGAGGTTAGATGGGGACACCAACTGTTTCCACCTCCAGCAGGAATTGCTTTGGGCTGTGTTGAATGAGAAAAGCTGGGCACACGTGGGCCTGGACAGGACTGCAGGAATCTATAATTCAGACCTTCTGGTCTGCCTCACCAAGTGAAACCCTGGGTGATGACACTGACATTTTTCACAGGCTGACTGCTGCAGTGCCCATTTTTTCCTTCAATTAGGTACTTGCTCTGACATATTTAACAATATAACCTATACAGCCTCAGTTTCCTCCTGGTTAAAAGATGCTTCTTATATTTGATAACATGTGGACATCTTTGATGAGGAAATGCTACATGAGTTACCACAGGAAAATCACATATCCTCTCTGTGCCTCAACTCTCCCTCTCCGTTTTACCTATACTGTTGAAGGTCGCCTTTCCTTAAGTGAATGCTCAGCAGCAAGCACCCTGTGGCTGCAATCTCAGCTGCCCTCTCTGGCCATCCCTTGGGTCACGTATTCAAGCGACTCAGGCATCTTTGGTCTAGGAGGGGTCAGTGGCAGAGTTGGTATTTGTTATTCAAGGTCATGTGGTGATATGAGAGGTGTTGGGAGGACAGTGCTATGCTTTGCTGGTGCATGGGATGCCTTTGCCCTGTACCAGCCCCAACCAGTTCAGTCCCACCATTTGTGCCCTCGGTAGCCAGTGCCAGTTGTCCTCTGAGCAAGATCCCTGTGGGAGCTGAGCAGAAAGGGGACGCATGCGGACAATGTTCCCTGCTTTCCTCCATCGCCCGGTGAGCAGCCCCTAATCTGAGGGGCGTGCCAGTATTAATGCCTTTAATAACGACGGATCAGATTGTATGAAGAGTTTTAATTGATGTCTATATCCCTGGAAACATAAAAACAGCCATGCAAACGTCTTACCACTATTATTTTATCAAAGGTTTTGACGTGGCTGCTGCATAGGAGATGTCAGGGAAAAAATTCATGTCTGCAAGGCACAAACAGGCGAAGTAATGGGATATAAATCAAAAACAGTGAAAGGGGAAAGTGGTTAGTCACAAGATCATAGAGTTTTCACTACAAGGGAGAGCAGTGAATTCTCAATACAAGCAGCAGAATTCATTCATTCTCTGGTGCCGTCAGCCCTTTCTCCCCTCCTGGTCCCCAACACACACACACCCCCACACACACACCCCTCTGCCCCCAGGACACACAGTCCTGGGCAAGGGATGACCACCTTGTGGTACCTGTCTGGTCAGGTCGGTACAAGCCATTTCTCTTCTTTGTCCCCTCCTACTTGTACAGAAGGCATGGAAACTTAGCCCAAAAGCAGGGTTAAACATAGCACCCCCTTCTCTTTGGCTGGTCAAGAGTATAATTAACCCTTTATCAGCTCTGCTTAGCTTGTATCACTCAGTGGTCTATGAACACATTCATAAGTATAGTTTCTATTACAGAGAGGGCAAACTGAAGTGTGGGAGATAGAAGGGGCTGATAGGTTTATTCCAGGTTGGTGGCAAAGAGGAGGAAGGAAAGCATGAATTCAGTTCACCTTGTTTGCCCTGGAGCACCTTTGGGACACCACCGTGTAACGCCAGCAGGAGATCAGCTGCAGACCTGCTGCTTCTCAGTGACTAGCTCTGGCCTTCAGGGCACATGGATGGCTGGGACCCTGTCGACGACTCATGACACTGCTTGACCACGTTGTCCCCTATCCACAGCCAGGGCCACACAGAGCTCAGCCAGTGGGCCAAGGCAACCAAGAACCACCTGTGAGACCCTCACAAGTCAATCCTGCACCAATGCCTTGCAAACACTTTCATTTCTCCAAGCCACAGTGTCCCATGGGGCATTGTTCTGTGGTGGGAAGATGTTTAAACTGGCCAACAACTGGGAAAGCATGAGTGACTGCCTTTTCCAGGACAGTGCTGAGATGGAGCTTGCAGCATGGCTTCCTTGTCCAGTTGCTTGGGTTGCAAACGTAAAAACCTGGGGGGGGGGGGGGGGGGTAAGGTGGAAGGAGGAGAGGAAGGGAGGAGAGGATGAAAAGGAGGAAAAACTGGTGGATAAAAAGAAATTTGAAAAAAAGTAAGTGAAATATTCAAACTGGAAAGTGATATTATAGAAAACTGCAGGGAACACGCTTGAGTGCATTCAAATTTATTCAAACTCTGCGTCTGACATTGATGAATGCAACAGCTTTTTCCACAATATGTAGAGCACACAGGGCATTTAGGATTGCAGCATCCCTTTCACTGCAGCTGTCTGGGGGCCTGTTCTGAGCACTGTGGAGACCCCTACTCTGGGCCCTGGCGTGCCCCCTTAAAGAAGAGGCCAGGAAGCCATTTGGGAAGGAAGAGAAAAACAAACAAAAAAGAAGGATTTCAGCAAAAGATCAGGGAGGAGAGATATCAAGGCTAATCCAACCTTACTGTGCGTGAGGTCTTTATCTTTGTGGCAGGACCCAGTTTCTCTAGCAGTGGTGAAAAGTTCTTCCCAACATGCATGCCACCCGTGGGGGGGGAGGGGGTTGGTGTATTGGGATGCACAGATAAGTCATTGCCTCTCTGTAGGCCCTGTAAAAACATTACCTTTCTTCCTGCCAACGAGCCTCAGTGCGAATCTGCTTTGGAAGCAGACACTTCAAGATCCTGTTCTCTCTGGCTCCAGTGGCAAAAGGATCTTGCAGCTCTGGCCCAACATAAGACCATGAACTAGTCATCTTCCTGCAGCAAGCACCCTTTTTGCATGCCGCAGTGGCAGGCTGGCACCCCAAGCAATGACTTCAACACTTTCTTCCAATTTCTCCTCCCTTTGCCTGGGAAGCGTAGCAGCCTTTAGGAACAATAGGGTACAGAAGAGTTTCAATCAACAACCACCCGCGACTGTTTATCTATAGATTTCATGCTGCAGGTTTTTTGGGGAAGAGGATGGATGGAGCTGTCTTTCCAATGGATGCTCACGGAAAGAGGTGCAAACCCACCAGCGTGCCAAGCAGACGTTGAACTTCAACTTTCTCTTCCACTGCTGCAGCTGGACAGCACACATACATGCAGACTGACAGCAAAGCAAGAATTTCCCTGCATATGCCTTGTGACGCTGAAGCTGGCAGAAAGTTGGGAGGCAGCCTGGGGTCCTGGCATGCTCAGCTGCATGCAGCCACTCATGGAGAGGGTAGGATTCCTTCCTTCCTAGTCTCTCTGCCCATGGATACTTAAGACAACCTCTGATTTTTTTTTCTTTCCCACCTGTGTCCAAGGCTTTTATACCTTCATGTTGGAAGGGGTCTGATGTCTAGGACATAGGAGACCTGAGTTCAACTCCCAGATCCACAGCAAACTCCCTGTGTAGTTTGGATCAGATCATGTCAGCACTGCAGACTAAATTCCCTGCATGTGATATAAGAGAAAGTATAGCAGCCTGGTGGTTTTTTGAACAAGAGATGATTTTATAGTGCCATCACTGCAGGCTCTCACATTTTCCACAGTGTCTTTCTGCTACTGTATTATATATAGCACTTATAATTTCTGATTTAGACTGTTTTGTCTTTCCTTTCCTTCTCAAATCTCATCTCACCTATGCTACTGTAGCTCCAACTTTTGCTCAGATGGAGACCACTGTGTGTGGCACATGAAGAAATTTGGCTGCTGGTCCTCCATGATCACAGTGGGGAGCTGCAAAACCGGGGCTTTTCTATTGTTTGCTCTGCAAGGCTCTGCATAACTCCTCTCTGAAGGGGCAGCATGCAAATCTGACTCGGCTCCAACAGTTTGCCTGCCAGGGCAGCCACGCAGGTTAGTGGGTCACTTTGTGAGACAACACCAAATCCCAGGACCCATCCTGGTGTGTGCTGAGATGCCCATGTCCCCCAGAGCCATGGGTGGACCTGCCTGGAGATAGTGGGAGCAAGCCCAGAACCCTACCAGAGGTTAGCATGTGGGATCCTCACTTGGATCCTGTTGTAGAGAAGGACTGGATAAGCAGTATGGTGGTGGGACTGCGCTTCAGGGACGTGGCCATGACAGGTTTCAAATGAGGACCCTCTTTCATGTGAAGGAACAAAGGAATGTGAATTTGAACCTATTTCCCCCAAGTTCAGGTTTTCTTTGGCTTCTTTGGTCCTTCTAGCAATGACCATTTCTAAGTCTTTAGGAAGACTTTTGGTAGATGTTTAGGGTGGTCTCAGAAAGCCACATAGGCCAAGGCTGAACAGTTAAAAAGAGACTCAGTTTGACAGACAAGTAAGAAGCAAGAAAGTCCTCTGTGTCCCAGCAGTGGGAGATCCTCATAACATCTCTCTTGGAGGTGCCTTGGGAAATGCCCAAGCTGCCTTGCCTTGCCTCCTGGAAAGGACAGCATCAAAGAGGCCACCTCTCCTCCACCCCACCATCGAGCTGTCCACAGATGGGCTGGGAAGGCACTGCTGGCCTGGCATCCTGCTCATGAGGTCCAATAAATGGTTTGGGGAGGGGATGTGTGCTGTGGCCTGACAGGAGAACCGAGAGCTTCTCCCTCTCTCTCTCTCTCTTTTTCTCTTTAGATCATCGTCATGGTGTAAACAAACAAGCTAAACTCTATGAGATTTACAGTGCCCAGCTTCGGTGGCTTCCAGTGCGACGCAGTGAGATATTTCTGTACAGGCAGGCTAAGCACTTTCCATTTTATACCTCAGCGGCTTTATAGCATCTTAAGGATTTCTGTGCATGCCTGGCTTCACTCAGAGGGAAAAAAATCAAGCTTGTAAATAAATACTAAATATATATGAACAAAAAAGACAGAAGGGAAGAGAGAGGGACACACGCACACACACATACACACACGCACACACACCCACACTGGCAGAGGGAAGCAGAGAGGGGATGCAGAGATAGAGGGGGTTGAATGGGAGATGGAGAGACAAGAGATAAAAAAGAAAGAGCCAGCTGAGCAGCAAGCTGAGGACAAGCTCTCCTCCACCACAGCCAGATGGAAAGAAAATAAGCCAGAGTGAGCAGCTCTCTGGCAATTTGGGGAATATTAATTTCCCATTGGGTCAGGTTAATGTCTGTGCCTGAGGTTAAGCTGAAAGGGCAGGAGAAGGCACTCTGCTCCATTACTGGCCCCTTAGCCCAAACTCAGGCACCCCCACTGGGCTGTTACCCACGTTCTGTGCCTCCTCCTCATTCTGCCTCTCTGCCATTTGACAAATATGCCCCACAGCCAGGTCTGCGCCTGACCCCAAACCAGCAAGGAGCTCCTGGGAGCAGGAGCTGCCCCTGGCATTGCACAGCCCCAGTGCCAGCAGCTCCTGGGCTGAGCCTCCTGCACCCAGTTCAGCAGGAAGAGGAGTGGCAGTTTTCTTTCCTCCCATTTTTGTGCGTAACTGCTTTTTCTCTCTCCAGCCCCATCACTTCTCTCATAGGTGACAGGAGGACAAAAGTAAAGCCTGCGGCCTCAAGCAGGACCCCAGTGGCTCTTCACTGTCTCTGCTATCAGCAGGCTTTTCCTCCTTGATGGTGCAGGTAGACACTTGCTGCCCAGCGAGCTCTTAAAAATGAGCTGCAAGGAAAGCTTTTTGTGCTTTGTGTTTTGTTTTGATGTTAACAAAACATTTAATCCCCAGTCAGGATCTTTCACCTGCACATGTAGTATGGAAAACAAGCCTGAGGGCTGGCTGCACGTGGCAGCACGCAGCAGCAGGACAGGTTTCCTGTAGGATCCTTCCTCACTCCCAGCACTTACCACCAGTTCCACAGCCCTGATACATGAAGGTAAATCTCCTCCTGCTTTCCAGTGCCATACCTTGCTGCACTGTGTTGTCCCACTGCTAGGGATGGGACAAGGAAAGGAAGAAGTGACTTGACAGTGGCAACACAAGAAATCGGTGCCAGAGGTGGGAGCCAAAGTTTGATTTCTCTAGACCTGCTAATCTGTCACCCAGGGGGACCACACCACACGGCATGTGAAATGTGAGCTGACAGCTAGCAGGTTTAATAGAGCTGTTGCAGTTCTGCGTGGCAAATGGCAGCCTGCATCCAAATCTGAGCAGTCACCCTCACAGCCTGGCTGAGCTGAGCTGGGGAAGTCCTGGAAATAAGGACCGTGGCCAGGATTTTATCATACAAACAAGTCCGAAGTGGGGATAGTATGTCTTCACTACGGCTTTCCCTTCACCCCTGTCTTGTGTGGTTTCCCTTCCTTTACTCCTGGCACATGCTGACCTTGCCTGACGGGGCTGGGCTAGCTTATTACAGCAGGAGGTCTGCATGCCCTAACTTTTAACCAGGCTGCTGCTAACGTGAGGATCCAATACAGACTGAACACATATGTTTGGGTAGCAAAAAACTGTGCCCACAGTATGCAGTGGAGTGTACAGTTCTGCTGGTGTGACTTGGAGGTGACACCGATGCCGAGGAGCTGTCAGTCCACCCTTCCTCAGGGAAAAGGCCACACACCATGCAGCAAATGCAGGCAAACCCCTGCAGCTCCCTGGCTTCCCCTCGAATGACCTGCACCATGAAATGCTGCTGCTGAGGCTGCCTGAAGTTACTGGGCCCAATTTTGGTCTTTGCATGGAGTGAAAATTCCCGTGCAAGGCTCTGCTGGGGGACCGGCCACAAGCTTGAGTGTTGCTGGCTCCAGCTCCAGGTGTGAGCCAACCCTGCTCCGCTCCCGACACCAGCTCCTTGCTGCTGGCCCCTGCCCAGAGCAGAGGGGCTCCTGGGCTGGGAGAACGGAGCGTCTCCCCTTGGGTCGCTGACAATTTCTCACCATTCTCTCTGTGCCCGGGACTCGCTTCCCCTTCTCAGATATTAAGTATTCAAACCTCATTTACATCCTTATTTTTCAATTTGCTGCCACAGTAGTTTAATTTATTCTATATAATTTCTTTTTCTGAGGGGACATTAATCATTGCCCTGTGCTTTTTGGCGCCTGTGGGATATGTGTGTGGTTTTTTTTAAATCAATAAAATAAAGCAACCTTCCTTCCCTCTACCCACCCCCCACACTCCTTCCCACCCCCAACATGCCCCTTTGCCGGAGGAGAGAAATATCATTTCTCTCACCGTTTTTTTACCCCCATTGTTTCCTTCATTTTCAGCCCAAACAGATTAACTTGTCTTTTTTATTTCTGAAATGCTGTGTGAATAAGGTGGCTGGGAGAGGAGAGCTGCTGGTACTGGGGCTGCCCGCTGTGTCACTCAAAGGGTGGGTTCAGGATGATGTCCCTGCTGAACTGCTGAAGCCCAAAGCCACTGGAAGTGGAAACTTGGTGTTTCCAAAGCCAGGCCTTGGAAAGAATGACTCCACTTGTGGTGCAGGAGTGACTGGTGGGCTGGGGAGGATGTAAAAACAGGCAGTAAAATGAACTGCAAACATGCAGCTGAGAAGACAGGGCAATGCCTACCACGAGACTCCAAAAGGAAAGAAAGGAGAAAAGCATGGGGGAGAAAGAAGGAGAGAGTTTGCAGGAGGGAGAGAGAAAGAAAAGCAAACACAAGGAAAAGGAAGGAGAAAATAATTTAGGAAAAAGAGAAGGACCAGAGTGCCCAGAGCTTAATGGCTTTTCCATTTGACTCTGGCTGATTCAAAACCAAGAAAGAGTAGTTTCTGCTCTGCATTTAGCCCACTACATAGCTACCAGGGCACAGGCTGCTCCCCCATGGGTGCACGACACAGCAGTGCTGCAGCATTGTGGGGGGCACGGCTGGGACCCCCGGGCTGCCCCGCTGCACGGCTCAGGGCTCCCACAGGGCACAGCATCACGGGCTCCCCTGCCACAGGTCCAGGTTTTTTGGCCATTATAGCCGCTTTCTTTTGTTGTTATGTAATCTCTGATAATGAAAGTCCAGTTTTGAGAGGATGCTTAATGCGGTATTAGTTGAAATATAAGTGTAAATTACATGCCTGCAGCTAGAAAAAAATGGTTACAGCAGAAAACATCCCTCTTTAGTAGCATATTATAATCAAGAGAGCTGATAAAAAAAGGGGATTTTGATGGACCAGTTTTCCATTGGAAAATGCAGAATCCTCCAAATGGAACCATTTTCTGGAAATGTTAAATGTTGACTGGAATTTTTGGCAGAGATTTGAACTGGCCCAAAATGCAATGGATTATTTGTTTTTGCCTTTCTCATTATATTTATAAGCCATGTTGTGTTTTCAATGCTATCAAAACATAAACTTTAACATGATTTTCATGCTTCTGCACTGAATTTGTTTCAGAATTAACATTCTGTTCTACCCCATCCTGTCCACTCCATTTTTCATTTCACTTCATGATGAAAATAAATGTAGAAATAACAAAATTTCCTGTAGGCTGGAATTTCTATTTCTGAGCCATTTCTAGAGATCAGCAATGCTAGTAGGCAATGGAACATTTTCCCCAACATTATGACAAGACAGAAGATGTTACTTGGAAAATATTTATTTCTATTGAAAAGTTTCTGGTTGTTATAGAAAAGCCAAAGTTCTCAGCCACCTTCAATAAAATAGGGTTGGACACTGGAGGTTTTGTCTACATTGAGGTCCAGAGCCACTCATGCAGTGAGGGGAACTGCAATGCAAGTGTATGGCCCCAGTCATGTCATTTGGCAAACTGCAACCAATGATGCTGATGGAAGGACGGGAGAAGCTGCATCTCTCATCCTCCACCAGAATAGGCTTTGCTGACTAAAATACATACATTTCTGGGAAATGTGTATGTATTATTGGTTTTTTTTCAGTGTTGTTCTGCTAATGTCCATCTTTATGGTATTTGAAAGGTACTTAGGGGCATACATGGAAGTGTTTTGGACATGTTGTAACAGAGGAAAAATGAATTCATCCTTAGCTTGCAAAAACCATGAGTTCCATCGCCCGGCCATAAGCAACCCTGCACTAAGGAGCATCACAGCAAGTCCAGAACTACCATTTGTTTCACTGAGGTCTGGATGCAGATTGGGAGTGCAGGACTCTGGTATATGGTATTAGAGATGGGCACCTTCTGACTAAGGTGTGCATCAGCCACCCTGAAATCCTCTAGCCCCTTTGGTGGCACAGACAGACTGTGAGCCAGTTTCTACTGTATGTGCAATGGCTCCAGTCCAAACTGCAGTTCCTTCCTGCAGGCGATGCTGGAAGAGCAGTGTGTAAATGACAGTGAGCTTGGCCCCAGCTCTCCTGTGTCCTGTGCACCCTGTTGAGTACGAGTGCTCCCAGTTGTGGACTGCAAACTTGCAAACACTCTTGTAGTCCTGTTCCTGCAGTTTGGATTGGGCTTGGCGCTCTGTCACCCGGACTCGAAGCAGACCTTTTGCAGGACACCCACCCCAAGGTCTGCAGCGTGCCTCAGCCAGGGTGAACACAGCATCTGTCCACTTGTTCCTCTGAGGAAGGAACTCTCAGAGTTCAGCTCTTGCATCTGTGTTACAAGCATTTTCTGTGCCTTTGTTGCTGTGCTTATGTTTCTTGCCGATGCCTCAGGGAGCACTCTGTGGAGCTGAAATAATGTAAGATCTGTTCTGCTCAGGGTGTTTCTCTCCCTGGCTGGTAGGAATACTACAAGAAGACCAGATCTTGCAGTATTTCAGCCCCATAAGTGGCTCCTTGAGGCAAAAAAAGACTCATGAAGAAGAAACACAAACACAAATACCAAGATATTTGGTTTCCCAGTGTGATCTTTCCTTCTCTTCTGCTGTTCATGTACTCACTGGTACCCATGCAAAAATAAAATAAAATAAAGAACCACTCCACTCACAAACCAGCTATATGTGAAATGGATACTACAGAGTATGGCTTATGGTTTCATAAAATACCTTCACATACATATNGACTCCAGTTCATATTGAAGTTCTAGCATGTCTGGCACAGCAGCACTCAGCAGTCGTGTGACTTTGTTCAGGCCACAGTAGTCTACTATAGAGGTATAGATGGGACAAAATAAATCTCTTCATTTTAAATAAAATTTGTCCATGATTCTGCCATAAAGTATGTGCAGACTGGGTCCTGAATACATGATCTCATAGACAAAATGCAACTCCATGTGTGTTCATACACAGAACTGCCATGGGGCATCTCCACGTGTGCATCCTGAACTCTAGCCAGGAGCATGACAAAATCAGGCTGAAGTAATCCCAACAGCTAGGGGATTCAGACACATATGTGTTGGAACATGCCTAACAAAATAAGCACAGGGGCATAATGAAATGTGTGATAATCATGATATACAGGACACACATGGGTCAGAAGTTGTATGTCCACGTGTGTGCTGCTGAGCGGAGGAGGGAGCAGCCAGCAGGGGTGCTGGAGGCCAAGATTTGCAAAGCTGGTTAATGCTAAGTTCAGAATTTGCAACTTTTATGAGGAAAAAAAAACCCCTTGTTGCCTCCTGTTCTGCTCTGGAGCTGCCTGTTATGGCTCAGTCGCATTTGGTACAGTTAAAAGCAATCAACAGGGGTGAGCGTGGGGAGGTGTCAGAAGGCCAGCTGATGAGTACAAGGCAAACCCAAATCATGCTGTTCTCAGTATCCTGGGTTTTTTTCTGGAACTTGCTTCTGTGTGTCAGGCTGGACAGAGCAAAGCACAACAGGGACTTTGGGGTAGGAAGGGGACAACACCAGTGGAAAGTCAAGGTTCGAGCCTGTGTCTGGGAAACAGTGCTTCCATGGACGTCTCTGAGAAAATGAGTGCTTGTTCAGGGGAGGGAAGGGACTGGACCTTCAATGAAAAGACAAAGAATGGTGGAAAGGGCTGGAAAAATGGACACCTTTCTTTGGAAAACCCACATTTCTCAGCCGAAACTATTCTGAGGGATGGTTGCATTTTTGTCTGCCAGTTTGTCATACAGAAGAACTGTGATGAGTTGTGTGTAAGGTATCATTTTCCAGCCAGGTCCGTTCCTGGCTGTGCTTCACTTTCATTTGTTCTTTGTCATTCGTTCTTCTCCTCTTTGAAACATTTTAATTGCCTGATCAGTTTGTGGAGTCAGCAGCATGTGATGTAGCAATCTCTTTCACATGTACACAACCTCTCCTCCCCAAACATGTAACCACGAGTGACTGAGGTGAGCAGTGGGCATCTTGACTAAGGCAAGGTGACAATGAGGAGACCACACAGTGGTCAGAGAAGTCAGCAGCAGCCATTCAGTCATCAGACAAGTTATGGATCAGGCACAGTTGGAGTGTGGATCTGATTCATGTGAAGGTGGTGGGGCACTGAGCAGTGGCACATGGCTGCCCTTGGCTGATGGGAGCAGCACACCCTGGGAGGGGAGTCAGGCTTCATCTGAACAAGGCTGAATAAGATGCCCTGGCACCTTGATGCCTCCTTATAGCTGGAATAGGCAATGTGGATGATAGTTGTCCTTCCGGAAGGAGAAAGAGGGGCTCTGATGGAGAAGCCACGTGCCAGTCTGTGATGGGGGTCTCAGCCACACAGGATGGCAGTGTTGGTGGGGCATTTTGTGCAGAGCTGGGTGCTGCAGGCAGAGATGTTTGTGGCTGCTGTCCAGAGCAAACCCTGGAAATTTCCCGGAATTCCAGGTCCAGAGCCAGCCCCTGCTCTGGGGAAGGAGGATACTGCGTCTCAGTCCATAAAGTCCCCAGAATGGGAGGAAGGGGCGAGAGACACACAAAGTCAGTAGTAAAAAGAAATGAAAGTCGGCAGCTTGCCACAGCGGAGTGCAGACTCTGCAGAGCTGCCTCTTTTATTGGCGCCCAGACTGGAGGGAGGTTTATGCTCTCAAACAAGCCAAATTGGAAATGGAGCACTGGCCGGAGCCCTGCAAGCAGGCTGCTGCCCCTGGTGCTGGGAAGGGTGTGCAGCCACCCTGAAATCCACTGCTTTCCCTCACCTTTCTCTCCACCATCCTTCCTCCTTTCCACTCGTCCTTCCCTGCCCCCGTTCACCTCTCAACACCTTCCTCTCCCCATGGCTGGGCTTGTCCCCTGGTGCTGACTTCCCCAGCAGCTCCTTCCATCAGCTAATACTGCGACCCCTTTTGGTGGTGGGAATGGCCCAGCTTGCTCAAGGGCAGCCAGTCTGGGTGGCCCAAAGATGAATGAGGGTGAGAGAAGGTATCTGTGGCCCTCTCTTTCTGCTGCTTTTCTGTGGAGCGTAGGGGAGTAATTTGCATTACGGTGACAATGTGCTGTGAGTCTGACCTCAGGTTTGTGTCACCCTGATCTTAGAAGGAGAGGAAGGGTGAAGCATGGAAGACAGTCAAGTCGGCGAACAGCAGACATGAAGGTGATGGCATAGAGAGGACACCTGTCGCACAAGGACCTGGTTCACGATCTGGCATGGCGGGTGCTGGTTAGCAGCTGAGTGCCAGATATGCCATGAAAGTGGTTTGCTCATTAATGCAAAGCTGAAAGTCATAAAGGCATGGGGTGGGGAGAATTGGGTGTTCCTTCCTCATCAGGTTCCCCAAGCCCATGTTGAGCAGGGCACAGAGACCACGGTGATCCTTCAGGATCCAGTTCAGACATGCTGAGTCTGTGCTGTGACACCCAGGTAAAAGAGCATTAGAGGCTGAAGGTGAGACATCAGTCACCAGCTACTCTGGGGACCTGAGCTCTCTTCTGCTCTCCAGCTGATTTTTTTCCATGTCATTTCATTTATCCAATGCCTCAGTTTGCTGCCTGCAAAAAGCCCAAAGGGATTATGACATCTGTTGTCACATTAAAACGCGGTCTTGACTATGAGGAGGTCAGGTACCATGGTGGGAGCTGTTACAGTCTGAAACGCTGGTCTTGTCCCACGTGGTGCTCTACAGCACTGCTGCTTCTGATGGGGAAAGGTCCTGCTAAAGTCAGCTCAGTTCTCACAGAGTGTCTTACAGCCAGCATGCAGGAAAATAATTTGCTTTCTTTCTTTCCTCCAGTTTTGGCTGGTGAAGCAAAAACACATAATAAAGAAAAGAGGGTTTTAATGACAATCTGCCGGCATGTTTAATATTCCAGCTTGAGGAATGATCCACTTATGTACTGGAGCCAAGGGAAAGGATCTCGTTACTTCCAGTGGACACCAAACCAGTGTCTTTGCAAAGAGAAGCACACCTCACAGCGGACAGGGCTGGCAGCTCAACACTGACCTGCAAAAATAGTGGTCACTCCAACACCCAAATACTGAGCATTAGATATAGTGCTTGCTCTCCTGCAGTTACTGTGTCATAGAGGTCCACGATGAACACCTGGGAGCTCTACGCAGCTTTAATGAGTATTTTTTCCCCCCTGCAGTGCTCAGTAAGTTCCTGTTCTGCTCAAGGAAAAGTACAGGAAGTTTTTTGTACAGAACTTTGACATTCCCCTCTGTACAAATTCAGGTCTGAGAGAGTGATTCAGAGGTGTGCTTTTGCTGCACTTCTTTGTAGCTGAGACTCTCACCACATCTGCTGGATTTATAGTCCCAAATTGGCTCCATCATCCAGCAATCCTTCGTGTACACAAAATTATTTGGACAGCTCTCATTGTTTCAGAGGCAGACTAGCCTGTGCAGCTCCACTGACATTACCTACTCTGCCAGGCAGGTGGCTGCAGAGAAAAAGGCTTATTTATACAATGCATTGGAATGCCAGAAGGGGATTCTTGATAGCAAAGATTATGAGACCTCTGGATACGAGGACCAGTTGCCCTTTTCAGCCTAAATTGGCAGTGGAATCTAGTCTGCTCCTGCCATCAAATCAATACCACATCTGTCCGGGGCAGAGCTGGATTTTGAGCTGACTGGGGAATGAATCCAGGGTACTTGTCGGGGTTCCACTGCTTCAAAATACAGGGGATCAGGTAGCGAATTCAGATGAAGGAGAAAAGGTTGTGATAACAACACAGAGTGCAAGCAGAGCTTCTCAAACCCAGAAGCTGCTGGTGGGGCAGACCTGGAGACCTCTGACAGCTGAGAACTTACTGGCTATTGATTGTTTCCCAGCATTTGGGGGAGCAGGACTTGGGAGATATTGTGCAGTAAATTAGCAAAGTCAGAGCAGGAATGCAGTTGATTCCTAACACTGAAGCCTCAGCCCAATGGAAACAGACCCACAAGGCCAGGATGCTCAGGCTCAAAGCGGTATCAGGGTTTATAGCTACATAAAAGCCAGGTTGGAGAAAGGAAAGATCGGCTGGGGGGGCAAGATCAAATGAATGTCTGCTGTCTTTGTGGGCCAGAGCAAATAATGTCTAAGAAGGGTGCAAACACAAGATCTACCTTGTGATGTCAATGGAAGGGTAATATGAGTTTCAAGGACCCCTCTCCACTGTAAGACAAAGCTGAGCATCTACTTTTCCCCAGGTGTTTACATCAGTCTCTGCTTTGTGGAGGCCCGGCGGTCTGATGTAGATCAGCATGGCCTTGCTCCCTGTGGCAGTTCTACCATCCTGGGCTGAGGATGCAGGCCAGCAGCTCTCACTGAGAAGCAAAGCTCCTTTCTCTCCTAATTGAGCAGGTGGTAGCAACCTCGTATTGCAGGCATGCTACCTCCATTCCCAGCCCTGAACTCCTGATGCAGGGAGACTTTACAAGACCCATGAGAGATGCCAAACGCTGACCCTTTCTGTCATTGGGGGAGAGGAACTTTCTGGTTTCCTCTGAGCAAAAAGGACAAAGCACTATATGATATATTTAATAAAACAACACACACACACACACACACACATACAAAAAAGGAAAAGAGGCCAATGCGCAGGAAGGTAATGTGTTCATTTGAATAATGGGCAAAATCAAATTAATTCTACATTAAATAGTTCTGAATAAAGGGTTTAAGTCAGCAGTTTCAAACTTGTTTTCCTTAATTACTTTCCGTGTTTAATGTCATTAAGAAGATTAAAAATTCATTAACAAGAGTAGTAAAGTGGCAAATCAGTAAAGCTATCACTCCAGGTTAAAAACTACGCTGAGGTTGACACTTTGTACACTTCCACAGGCGTTGTGTGGAACGCTTCTGAGGAGCTGGGGGGAGACTCGCCGGCCCCGTCCTGCTGGGCCAGCCAGGGAGGTAGCCAAAGGGCCAGCCTTGGCTGGACGTGGCAAATACTTTCACCATTAACTAAGCAAGACAGAAGGCAGCATTTAGCAGAAGGGCAGCGCAGACCATGGAAAGCGCAGCAGTATAACCCTCGAATATGGCAAGCATCAGAAACAGACTCAACCATGGAGAATGGCAGGTATTATAAAGCACTAAGGCGTGTTAAGGCAATCCAATTGCTTGATTGGCCTCATGTCCTGAGCCCTCTTAGTGTGAGGACTCAGAGGGCACTGAGCACCAGGGAGCCACTGAGCTGCACCAGGCTGGCCTGTGGCGATCAGGCAGGGTAGGTAGAGAGATTTGGGGTATTTTTTTCCCTTTTAGCTTTAAATGATGCAAATATCCCTGATTCCTAGGAGCGGGCACACAGTTTGAGAGCAGAACAAGGCTGCTCATTCAGGTAACTCAACCAAAGCAGACAACTTTGTTAGCCTTTGGAAACCTGCCTCTTGCTGCACTCACAAAGAGCCTCAAGGTCCCAGATGACGCATGGATTCCACTGCAGCCCATCCCAGGCAAGCGAGAGATCACCTCCACCCAAAAAAGCTCTGATCTAGATGGGCCAAGCAGGCAAAAGTAAGCCCTTGGAGACATAAGTGATGAGCCCTAAATCACCCAGCAGGGCTGTGGCAGGGGCAGAAAGTGTGCTCCAATCTCTCTCTAGCCCAGTGCAACTGTCAGCTGGTGTCACCCCACAGCAGCACTGCAAAACTGGCAATGCTGGCCTTGCAAAACCAGCCTCCAGGAGTCACAACATCAGCTGTTTTAAAATGGTCTCCTTGTATCTCTTATTTTCTGTTTCTTGAGCTCTTAAGGGGTTTTTATTTATCTTAACAGAGCTCCATTCTGGCAGACAGGAGTGCAGAGCAATGCTTCTTCCACCTGCAGCCCCGCACTTCGATCGTGGTGGCTCCCCACTGCATGTATTTGGCTGTGTCCTATCTCTGTGACATGCAGCACACGGTGTGAAGGCTGTGGTCCCTTGGGGTTTGAGGTGCAAAAGTCAGGATTGCAGAGCTGCAGCTGGGAATGGAAAGGGAATCAAAAAGCCACAGAGATGTGGTGACATACGGGAGAGAGAAGCATCCATTCTGCCCTGACATCTGGTAAAGCACACAACTGGCAAGAGTGCTGTGCACATTGTTAGTGCCTGTCAGTGAGGAGCAGGTAGCTTCCCTCAGGTTCCTACGTGAGACTTCCCAGACCCAGAGAGTATATTATCTCCAGGTATTAAGTGAAGAAACTGAGGCACAGGAGAGTGACTGATGGGCATTGCTTGATGCCATGGGTGAAATCTGGAAGTAAAACCTTTCTGTCCCAGCTTCCGCATACTCATTGCCAGACCAGGCTTCAGCAGCAACATCCTCAGCTGGAACAGCAGAGGCCACTTGGGGAAAGACAGCATTTGAGGTCTGAAGCTGTAAGAAGCAGGCAGTAGCTAGAGAAAAAAAGGACAAATCCTTGGACACATAAAGAGCTGAGAAAGTGGAAGTTTGCCTGAGTCCCGTTATAAATGTAGGTCGGTTGCTTTTCATCAGTATCACTAAACCCAGAGACATACATGAGATCCCAAGACATGCAGCAGGTGGGTGCAGAAGAAAGGGGTAGCCTTGCCCAAAGGCAATGGTAAGCCTTTTCCACTTTTGCCTGCTCCCACACAGTCCCTGGGAGGCCTCCCCCCCCCCGACCCCTGCTGTGATGCAAAATCAAATCCCAAATTGTGTTGATTTTACATGGGTTTGTTTTTTAAGAGGCTCTGATCAGCCAAACCATGGCAAGAAGGGGCTGTGCATTGCCCAGTGGCTGGATTTCCCACTCCTTTATTTTGCTTAGCAGAAAACACAGAGGTTTGAATTCTTTCTGCTCAGTTTTGCAATATAAATATTTTTGTCCTCAATTGCCAAATTTTCCTCAGATTGGGAAGTCAGAGTCCTGCTCTGATGAGCAGAAAAACAGAAAGACATGTTTCCCCCCTATTTTTCCCTGGCTTTGATGAGGGGCTCCCGTCTGCAGGGCCACACGTTTGTCCCGCTGCTCCCTCCCAGCCACTGCAGGATCAAGCAAAACCCATTCTCACCACATCCCTTTGTTCCCGGGGAAGCCACAGCAGCCCTGTTTTGGGAGCAGGTGGGAGGAGGGAAATCCTTTTTTTTTTTTTTTTTCTTTTCCCCTCCCCTTTTATTCTTTTGCAAGTTTTAATTATCGAAGGACTGAATTTGAGCTGTTCCTCTCTTCTTCCTTCCTTCCCGGACAGTGCTTCTAACAAAGGCCTGTGGTTTGGGTTTTGGGTTTGTTTTTTTTTCCTTTTCTTTTCCCCTCCAGAGATCTAAGGCCTGTAATGAGATACCAACACCCCCTCCTTCCTACAGCCCCCAACCCAAACCCTCTGCCTCACCAGCCCACCAGCCCCTCCCTCTGCCAAGGCACCCCCATCCCCTCCCCATGCTCCCGAGGGAGGGAGGGCACCTGAAACCAGCGCAGGGGATGGCTGCCAGCCCTCGTGGTCCGTCCTGGGAGGTGAACACGATAAAGTTACAAGGGAGAGCAGCTTGCAAACTGCCTCCGCTTTGAAGAAGCAACATTTAATTATCTCCCTCTCCCTCAAGTCCTCCCCCAGTGAAAAAGATCTCCTATTGTCTAGGCTAATTTGTCCCTTTTGCTTAATTCCCTAACCTGTGTGCAAAACCCTGGGCTCATGTTACTCCATCACCCATCTCTCCCACTTCTCTCCTGATGCCATGAAATGCAATGGCAGGAGTCACTGGGTGTCCTCCTTGCCCCCTGCGACACAAAGAAAAATCCAGGGATGCAAAGCCAGAGGGAATTGAACCTTGCAGCACCTACAGTCCTTGCTGATCAGCCATCGTCAAAGAGTGAAGGTGCCCAAAAACCTCCAGAGATTTGGCTTCCATACCCCCATGTCTATATAAGTGATCTGCCAGGAGCAGTGGCCCGGCTCCTCACCACCCCAAATGCAGTTATGCCACTCGCTGGGGAGGACAGAGAGCACGACCCTCCCCTCAGACATCTGGCTGCCCTCCTCTCTTAAAGCCACCTGGCTACAGTTCTCTACTTGGAGGGACTTTGTAGTTGCTGAAATCCTCTTTTATTTTTGGATTTGGAAGAAGGAAAAAGAGCAGAAAACTGTGAACTGTTTTATTTGGATCTTTTCCTCTACAGCAGAGGAGCGGTGTCTGCTGCCAGCTGGCTGCGCATCTCAGGGCACTGGGCAAGAGCTGCACCCCATGCCTGGGTGTGGGCTGATGCCTGAGCTGTCTCCCATCATCCCATCAGGTGCATGGGATCCGCACAGACACAGAGGGATGCTGGTGATGGGGAGGAAACAAGGGAGGGAGGCACCCCTGTTCTGGCTCCGCAGCTGGTGGATGACTATGTAGGGGAACAGCCACGTTTGCTCCCTGGCAGCGGGGACTTGCCCAGGGCTCCCCTGCCCACTGCAGGCTCCTCTGCCATGAGCCCAGTGGTTTGGGGTGGCTCGGCACGGGGCACAGTACGGTGTGCGAGGACACAGCTAGGAAGGCGAGATGGAACTCATGGTCTGCAAGGGCCCTGGCCATGGAGGAGGACTGGGGGATGAACCCCCATGGGGAAGCCAAGCCTTTCCCCCTCACCTGCCTCCAGGAGGAGGAGGGCAACGTAGAAAGGCATTGAGCAAGGGGCTGCTGCGCAGCAAGGAAGGGCTGGGGAAAGGGGGAGGAGAGCAGAGCAGTTGCCAGGTTGACTTGAGCCAGAGCCTTTCATGGGGGGGCAAGGGGCAGGGAACATGGAGGATCAACATTGTCTTCTCCAAAGAGGAAAAGAAAAGAGAGAGAGAATGCAGAAGGAAGACAAAGGGAAACAGGACTTGTTGGGGGGAAGAGGGGGACGCTCTGGGATTGAAGCAGGCTGGGGTCCAACTTAATAAGAAGCGAACCAAAACAAAACCCAAACAAAAAGTGACTGGAGTTGGCGGTGGGCACCCCCTCCCCCAGGCAGCCATCCCCAGAAGGCAGTGAAGCTGCCTTTTCAAACAGCCGCCTCACAATAAATTCATGGCAGCCAGGGCCGGGAAACAGGCTGCTGCAATTTAAAGGAAGCGTGGATTTGCATATTGAATTAAAATTAAGAGCTAATTATGCAAATAAATTATGACATTTGGCAGGAGAATTTGCTTCAAGATCATTTATTACGTTCTTTTTATAACAGTGCGAGCGTTTAACGGTCAAAGACAATATTTTAAAGGAAAATTAACGCAAGATTATTAACCTAAAAACAATTCCACATTAATGAGATGTATTTCTCTTCAACTTCTCACACCTGGCTGCCTATTGATGCCCAGCCAGGACTGTCTCTCAATAATTGGCATTTTTTTTGCAGGCAAATATTGAATGAGGTGGTGAACGTTGCTTTGGACAAACTCACTCAGGAAAATTCCTTCAGGGTTTTAGCTTGCTGGTCTGTAAAGGAAAGTTGTGAAGGTCAAACATGTTTCACATTGTTCTTCTGTGCGCTTGGACTGACCAGGTCTGGATGCGCTTGGGAGAGGACATTGCGCTGGCTACCCCATCCGCATGAGAATAAAAGCTCCCCTGCTAAAATGTGCGTGATTGCTTTTCGGAAGAGATATAAAATGAAGGTCTTAGCCATTTGTGGTCATTAAAGATCCCGTGGCTTTTTTTTTTTTTTTCCACAAGATCAGAGTTGTTAACCCTGGTGTCTTGGCTCCCCTCCAGCTCAGGTAATTGCTGCCTGCCCGCTTGCCCTGCACTGGGACTCTCAGGTGGGGCAGGCGCTGCCCTTCCTATCTCAGGACAGTGGTGCACCAGCCATGCAATCTCACCAGTGGCCGGGATTCTCCTGCAAGGAGGATGGCTTCAAGAAGGCACCACACTGGGGTTTAGATCAGGAAGGTTCACTGGGACCCTGAGGGATGCAGATGGCTCCAGGACCCAAAAGCTGTCCATTCCCAGCCATCACCTGTGAAGAGCCTCTGGCCCACATTCATCCTACACAACTGAGGTGGTCACCTACACTTAGGT
Organism: Scopus umbretta; assembly: GCA_013400535.1. Lineage (NCBI taxonomy): Eukaryota > Metazoa > Chordata > Aves > Pelecaniformes > Scopidae > Scopus > Scopus umbretta. The sequence continues at coordinate 1,096 of VZTL01023821.1, read as the reverse complement.
GAGCAGTTGTGTTTCTAGAGGATTGGCTCTTGTTCAAATAGGAAAGAGGCCCAACCATTTGTTTTTTGTTATGAAAATATCAAAAAAAAGAGAGTTTTCTCACAGAAGACAGAAGGCACTTGCTCTAGCACTCTTGTTTTGCCTGTCTCTGTGCTGCAGCCAGGCAGGATGCCAGGAACTGGGAGGCTAAATTTGCAGCCAGGTTGCAGGAGCTGTTGTTGGGAGTTACGAGGGAGCTGTGTCCAGGAATGACTGGATGGGAACAAACTATACCCAAATGGCTTAGGAAGCAAGAGAAAGTCTTCCTCAAAGGTGGTATTTTGCAGCCTTGCCAAGGAAGACCAGGGTAACATGGCACTCATCCTTCAATCATCTTCACTCCTGCTTTGCCTCCAGTCCTGGCTGTTGTCCACTATGATCTGCACACCTCTAGGGCAGGATGGGACGTCAGGACCCATGTTGGTTCTAGGGTTTCTTTTTGTTCCATTCTTTTACCCTTGCATTTTAAATGTGCCCTCACAGAGCCATCTGCCTTTGTTATAACCAGGTTTTCCTGAACTCCACACCCTGCCAAAGCTTGAGGGGACTTCACCCAGAGCTCAATGGGCATTTCCTTTCTGAGGCAGCTGGAAGACTGTCTTTCATGATTCTTCCATCTCCTCTCTCAAGGGATTTTCCCCCTCTCAAGTTCAAGGTGGAGAGGACATTCCCTGCTAAATCAGTCCTGGCGCACAGCACACAATGGTGTGCAGAGTCAACCACAGGTAACAAATTGTGTTGCAATAAATGAAGGGTTTGAAGCCAGACAAAATGTGTGACATTCGAAGTTCTCAGCTCTCCTCCCTCAGAAAGGCAATCTGTGACTTCTGGACCCTCCTTAATGACCCAGAGCCAGATGGAAAATAATATTAATAATAATAAAAGAAACAAAGAAGGGGCTGGCGCATTTTTTAAATAAAGAAATTTCCCTCATCTTGCGGTTAATTTAAAAGGTTTATTTCTTGAAATGAATCCTCTTCATCAAATCTCCGATCCTTGAAAATCAGTACAACCTGCCTCTGTGGATAATGAATTGATTTGTAATGTAAATTATATA
>VZTL01023819.1:0-11107 GCA_013400535.1 Scopus umbretta | reverse complement strand
TTTTTTTTTTTTAAAATAACTACCCACAGTTCAGAGAATATTTCTGTCAAATACTCTTGTGAAATTTACCAGGTTCTGTTGACCTGAATAAATTCCACTATTCTGAGGATTCATTAACCTGTTCACTTTTCCTGGCCTACATTTCCACCACTTCTCTGTCAGTGTCAACTACTATTCTTCTGAGCACAGTAAGCCTATGTGCACAGTCTGAAGCAAAAATGTTTTAAACAGGTACTGCCTCATAGTCTGGCTGCACATAGTTCCACCTATTTCATATACAGTGCTGCTGGTTTTCCTCTAATGCACGCACAGTCTTCCTGTTCTGTCCCAGGATACCTCTATTACTCATAGGCGCTCTTAGTGATGGGATTGCTCCTTGCCCTTTTAGTAGGCTCGCTCTTTCTCTTTTAGGAAAGCAGAGAGCTCCTGGCATCTTATTACCAGCATAATTTCAGGTATTTAAAGAGCCGGATTAATCAACAGATCCTGGCTTCCATACTAGCACTGCAGCACTGAGGCTAAACACATTTGTATGAGATTATGGTGGATTTTTTAATTAAGAACTTTGCAACTGTATTTTAGATACCGTGGAAGTTTGAAACTCTATCTCTCTGGTGACCACATGAAAGTAGCTAACTTTCTTGCTTTTGGAGGACAAACCTTTCAAAAGAACACTTTTTGTACAGGAGAATTTGCATATTATCATCCTCTTTTATACTTGAGTGTACATTGGTTTTCGTGGAGGCAACACTGATCTCTACAAACTTTGAGAGCTCATCTGATGTTTCTAACAGTCTTAAACTGAATGAGCAAGAAAAGATTCAGCAAATAAAAAGTCCTGTCTGCATACCTTTGACTTTATAGAAAGCTTAATTACTTTTTATATTGCTTCGCAGCATGTCACAGAGAGAAATCTTTATTAAAAAAAGCATTTCTTAGAATATACTGTTGTCATTTGTAAACTGAATGTTCCTGCACTTCCAAGCCCCATGTTCTGCAGCTTCCTGATATTAGCTGCGCTCTATAACAAGTGCCAGCTTCTGCAGTGTTATCCTCTTCCTTATTTTACTGGGCACAAATACATTACCAAGGACACAGTGGCACTCTAATGCACAAGAAAAAGCTACTACTTTCTTTGGTTTGGGTATCCCCTGCAATAAGAATGCCAGATTTTGTAGAAGTTTAGTTAATACCATCATAGACATCCTTTAATACCAGACCATATCTGGGACATTGGTACTATTACTGACATTTGGAGTGCTACAGCACATGCAAGCATTGGAAAGAAAAAAATTATTCAACTATGCAAGACTTAATGTAACTTCTGCCTATAAAGTTAGCCATCCCTCTGAAACATTTTACATCGTGAGTGGGTGGACAAATTCTCCTAGATTCTATCTTCCCTTGCAATGAAAAACAGGAGGCTGAGTAATTCAGGTGGGTGGGGGAAAACACCTACATTGCAAAATAAAGACCTAGTATAACCAGCTGGTCTCTGCAGGAAAAATTCTTTAGCTTTCCACAGCACACTGGGACCTATAAAACCATCAACTCATTTCCACAATAGCAGATGTTTTCTCCAGCATATCCAGAATCACAGAAAGGTGTTGAAGAATCAGAAAGCTGTGGAGGGTATGTGTAATGTGCCTATGCAGCATGTAAATACCTGCATTTACAAGACACAGGTAATCTTGTAACACCCTTTGCATGAGAAAAAAGGTCAAATAGTAATGTTGTCTGCAGCTTGATACCACATCTCTCTGTCTGAATGAGGTACTCTGGATTAATTTCTTCACTGTCCCTAACTCTCATACATAATTTACATTGCTTGATCAGTCAGTGACCAAAAGCCACAAAATGGTAACCTCTGCTAATGGAAAACCAAATTACTCCTATGTACAGGATTCTGAGAAGATATAAAACCCATTTAGCAGTATCATTTTAGGGACAAGCCAAGCAGGATGGTCACAAGGTCCAGGGAGCTAAAGGCTTTAAGAACCAAGTTTCATGGCTCTATTCCAGATGACAAAGATAGATTCTGGGCAATCTCCATTGAAACTTTTCTGAGGTTTCCCTCAACAAGCAGCTATGTGGAAACAAGTGCATATTTCTTTGAACTCCTTCAGAAATAAAAAAATACAACAGAGACCCAAAACCTGAAATGTGAGCTTTTACACTACTGCCATGAAGGCAATCCAGACCCTGAAGTTATACATGCAGCTGCCTTCAGTACAAAGATGATGAACTTATCCTCTCCAAAATAGACAGCACAGGTTTTGTGATGATATAATTATAATGAATGATATTATTATAATTCAAAAAGTCAATCCCTTACCAAAATATTCCTATGGGTAAAACTCATAGTGTGAGCAGAATTACGAGGCATTCATTTACTGGTAGGATTTAGGATGCAAGCATCCAGATCATTGAAAAAGGACCAGGACTGTCAGACATACTAACTCAAGTGTTCAACTGAGTATCACCTGGAGTATTTAAGCAAAGAAACTCAGCTGATTTTGCCTGAAATAATTAAGTTTTGCTCATATTCCTCACTTTAGATGAAGCAAATTAGAGAGCTTCCACACTGGAAGTTAAAAGGGGCCTGCAACTCCTAACAGGAAAACACTGAAAAGTGACTGGGTACTAACACTTCTTACACTGGAGCACTAGCCCCAGAAGAGGATCTTTGTTCATATTTTTATTTCCTCTTCCTTCTTCCCTCCCTCCACTAGTTAAGGGAATAAACTCTGCTGCTGTAATGTTTCATAACACAATGAGTGGGTTCGCACCATTAAAAGGCAGGATTACCCTCTGTCTTTACTGATTTTAACACCAGTATCATTTTTGTGCATAGACGTATTGGGGTGAAGAGACTGGCCTCTTTGGCAAACAGCTGACTAAACCTCAAAGAGCAGCCCTGATCCTCACTGACCCATGGACAACAAACTCAAGTTTGGGAAGTTTGAACAATGTGGGAGCATCAAGTTGTTTTTCTTCCTTTTATTTCTCTTTAATGTCCTATGACTTGCAAACAGATGGTTCTGTGAACAACCGTTTGCTGGCCCATTGTGCCAAAACTTCTAGGAACAAGGGATTTTTTAAATTATTTCTTCATTTACAGAGGTATATATCTTGTCAATTCGATCTAGGTTCTTGCAATTTAACTAGCAAGGAATTCTAAACACAGATATTTAATACCTACTAATGAAAGCATGCTGTCCAGATCAAAACTCTGGGTGCATGAGAAAGAGCACAGACAAGCCAAACACTACACAGATACTGCAGCCAACTGAAAACATTGAATGGGTTGCAAACTGGCTGAAAATGAGTGTGGACCAAAGTGGCAATGGTCTAGTGAGAACCAGGAATGAAAACCAGCACTCAAGCAGAAGGAACAAAGAATATGCAAAAGTGCTTGGTCTCCTGAATCAACTCCACAAGAAGTCTGAAGTATAATCAAAGTCAAATAAAACAAGCTGTAGAAGACAAAATACAGAAAGTAATTATTTTAGTACCATTAAAAAAAAAAAAAAAATCACCTGTTTTAGGCCATAAAGCATTGACAGCAACTTCTCCTCTAAATTCTTCTGCCATTCCCAAGACACACATGGACATCCCATATTTAGAAATGGTATAAGCTAAGACGAGAAGTATAAAAAAAGATAAAAATTTACACTCTAGCAACACAACTGTAATTATGAAGGAAAGAAAAAGCAAATTACTTGTTCATAAAGAAAATTAAGTATCACAGGACAAGACAGTATCTTCCTGGAGTCAAAATCTCTCCCTTCTCCCCACCACTCCCAGCGGATACAAACTGCAGTGTGCCATCTTTTCACTACAAGTAAAATGAGAGCTACACATGTTTTGACAAAAAGAAATGAATCTTAGCTATATGGTGGTTATGTTGTGCTTTTTATACACAGCACACTGACAGGAGAGCTCAATTTTTTCAAGAGGCCTAAGGCATACTAGCTGCTAACAACCAAACTAGTCTTCTTTCTTCTCAGAGAACAATTTCTTTTAGGTTAGGTACAAAACACTCTGGGGAACCATTAGTGCCAGTCTGTGTATAGTGCTAAAGATACAAGATCTAGCATTCTGGGCTGGCACTCCTGTTCACATTTCACCATGTATTTACGTCGTTCTCAAAAAATAGCAGCAAAGGCACTGAATGCTACTCACCACAATGATTTTTGAACCACATGGGATTCATATTCATAGGTGGGCTGAGGTTCAGGATATGAGCGATCCTACTCTTCCTCAAGTGGGGAAGGCATGTTTTAGACCTGAAAGACAGATTCAGACAAATCAGTCACTTCTTGTTTTATGGAACACACATAATTACAGGAAAAACCATACTAGCAACCAGTATTTTCATTTTGATGAAAGTCCAACATTAAGCTGAGACCCTGCCCCTGTATCAATTATTTACGTGATATGAAGAACAACAACAACAAAAAAATCTGTCCCAGCTCACTTATCTCAGGCCTAGTATTCATTCCTGCTAACCGGAAAACATTCTCCAAATACTGCAGCAAAATCTACTAAAGCTGATTTTCCACACGGTCAGAAGCTATAATCTCCTTGTAGTAGTTCTGGTAGGAGCAGACCTACCAGAGGCAACAAGCGAAATTAACAGTGCAGAGCATCCTTTAGTCAGAAATATATTCTCTTTCAATCATATACCTCTCTCTTCTTTAAAACCACATTAAAGAAATAATACTGTATAGTTAAAGGCTATTACAAATATTCCAAACAAAACTGAAAACCTGTTCTCTTTTAAAGCAGAGTAGCACCCAAAGGAAAGACAACTAAGAATTCTCTATGAATTTGGAATAGCTAAATGTACCATCAAGAAAGTGATTGTCACAGTTGAGTGGTGAGGGGTAAACTGAGCTTGCCACTGGCAATACAGTGGAACCCATTCAAAGATTTAGCAAGAGATATCCATGGAGCATTTTCTGGAATGCCAACCTCCAAAACCAATTTTGCTTTATGAGTACAGAACTGCTTACACTTACAGCATTTCAAAAGCAGACATCATGTGTGGAAGCACAGAAACCCCACTCTGCAAGCAGAGTCTTTCTGTCTTCCACGTTCATTCTCTCTCTATGTTATCTACATGCGGTGCATGTGTCTCTCTAATTCAGAAAGCTGCTACTCGTGTGGTTTTACACTATTCGAAGAGCAAATCCTTCACTGATTCTTACCAAAAGAACATTAAGGAATATAATAATAATATCTGATAACAAGATTCATCTGCACAAACGAGACTGACAGACACTATTCTGGATAAAACTTTGATACAAAAGCTCCTGATCACATCAAGCAACAACTGAATTCAGAGAACATGCATCATCCTAAGTGCTTTTTTTTTTTTTTTTTAAAACGCAATCCTGTCAAAATCAAAGTTTTCATTTTAAAACAGAGCAACTTTAAATGACATTCTGGAAATCTAAAGATGATCCCACCTACTGAATCCATTTCCAAAAAATGAGCAAAATAAGGACCACAGGAATTGTGAAAACAAATCTTGGTATGGTAATTTAACTAAATGATAGAACTGATAAGCTGAAAGTAGGCCGGGAACACTTTAGGATTGTGAAGTTACATCTTTAACATTTCTCTTTTAAGTATCATAAGTTATACAAGGTCTCTAAAGATGAGAAAGAAGCTTATGAGAAGGAAGCTGACAAACTAGGTGTTGCATTTGATGTATGCAAAAAGTTAAGTCATTTTGTTTGAAATGAAAGAGCAGACAGCATTTAGCAAAGCCATGCTGGAACTCCATTTGAAATAAACTAGTTTCTGCCTCCTACCCGCATGGAGGGGCTTGTGAAAACTTAATGACTACAGTAATAAGGTTCCTGTTTACTCCAACTTGCACTCCAGCCCTAGGGCAGCAAGACAGCCACACAATTTCTCAGAAAAACTGAGATAGCATCACACATTTTGTTAAAATTACTTTGCTTCTCTCTCTCATCACTTACGTAAGGTAGGTTCCTCGTACATTGACATCCATCATAAGATTGACCTTCTTTGTTTCTGTTTCCAAAGTGCCAGTCAAAGAGATGGCGCTTGCATTGTTCACCAAAATATCAATCCCTGTTTTAAAATAAGCCATTTTACATTAGCATTTAAAGATAAAAAGCATGAGTAAGACAGGCTGTTCTTTTATCTTTTTGTTTGAACAATCTGCCTGTTAACATCTCTACACCTTAGCATACCTCCAAAAGTCTTCACAGCTTTCTCCACGGCATTAATAATTTGCTGTTCTTCTCTCACATTAACGATGCATGGCAAAGCCTTTCCTCCAGCCTCTTCAACTGCGCAATTAAATTAAACATTTAAAAATTTGCTCACAGATGGAACAAATAGCATGAACTTACTAAGAATCTCTCATTCAATGGTATGCTTCAAGAAGGCACTAAAAATCACACTCTCAAATTGCAACCATTTTACATGTTGCGTAAAGAATGGGGAAGCCAAATCCAAATCTTAACACTGAGAATGGGTGTGGTACACGCATACATCTCAATTAACATAGCATTTTCACATCTACACACAGACATCTTTATTACAGTAATATCTGGATACCTCCCAGCATTCCTGGCAGGCAAGAGAAGCACTAAGCTTATTTTATTAAACGTGAATCAGAGCTACAAGAGTCTACACATTTTTCCACTCAGGTATGACAACTAAGCTAAGGCATACACCCAGCCCAGCATCTGAAGCCCACCCTCATTTATTACAACTTACTCTCTGCTGCAGCAGTGTAGATAGTCCCTGGAAGAGTAGGATGGGGTTCAGCTGTCTTGGCAGCTATCACAATGTTTGCACCATCCTTGGCAGCTTTCAAAGCAATGGCTTTGCCAATGCCCCGGCTTGCGCCTGTGATGAAAAGAGTGCATCCTGCCAGTTTCCTAAAGGTGAAGGGGGAAGTGGAGGGTAAAGAAGAGGGACAACAAAGCAAAGCTGTAAATCATTGACTTTTAGCACTCTTTAAGGGCAAAAGTCACTAGAGCAGTCTTCCAACCAGACAAATGCCTTCATCGTTTTACTAAGAAAGCGGTCCCAAAGAAGAAGTGGCTACAGCAAAGTACAGTTACCACTGAAGGCAAGTCCATTCCCCAAATCAAGAAGGTTACACAAGTCCCCTAATTACATTTCTCCCTTTCTGTAAAATGATCCAACACACCGTTTACAACAGAACTGCTACATTCTCCAACAATGGAAAAGAAGTAAGTTGTAAAAACAAAATGCCAGTTTCTAATGAGACAACACACCTATGCAGCTCTGTAATTGACTAGTCACAGCCCTCTAAACACAAAAAACTGCTGTCTTAGCATCATATAAAGTTCAAGTCCAGAACTGTAATACCAATGCAGGGTGCCATACACAAGTGCCAAAACCTTCATTTTCAGAAATGGCAATTATTTCTCTTAAAGGTTTTACACTAAACTCAAAAGTTTTCCAGTAACTACATTTAATCCAATGGGTCCACCCCAAAGACGGGTCCAATCAAAACCTCTGGAGCAACTAACAAGTTTTAGAGTGTCAGAAAGATGTCTGGGTTAAACAAACAGTATCACTGAACTTTTGAAAAGCAAAAGATCAACTTCAGTTTAAAGTATATTCAACAACAAAGCCTCTTAGACAACACGTTTTCCATACGAAGGAACATGCATTTCAGTGTTCTGCATAAAGCTTGTGTGGCTTTCTGTAACTCAGTGGAAAAAACCAAGAGGTCCAAGTTTTCAACCCCAGTTAGAGAATCCATATAAACTATGTGCTACAGCAACTTCGCTTTTCACTTATATCACAAATGTTACACAGTAGCCTCCAAGCTTCCATTAGTTTTCCTCTCAGTCTGGGACAGACTTGTCTTACTACTGTCTCTCCAGGTCTGCTTTTTTCCCTCCAACCTGAGAGCATCCCCCTCTAAAACACTCTCTAGGAGGGCAAGCATTTGCTTTCAGAAGGCAGAAAACTGGGATGGGGCAAGGAGGGGAAGGGATCTTCCCTGCAGTGGCACAGTTAGGCATCTGCAGGAATGTCGGGAAGTCAATGAAGCCCTGCAGGTGACGTTTGAAACAGCCTTCCTCTGCAAAATTGGGTCCTAGAGAGGCACAGGAAGAAAAATCTCAAAACAACACAGTAAATCACAAAAAACTGCTGCTGAGAGTCAAGTCACATGCACAGTGAGCAAAGATTGTCTCTGCAATACCTAGTCAGACTGTAAAACTCAGTTGAACAAGGCCAGAATCTGGCTTCTACCTTCAACCAACTGATACAAGGTCAGCAGACTCCACCTTAGCCAGGGAGAGGTAAATGGGGTCCAGAGAGAGGCAGCTCTGATAGAGAAGGAAGCTGAGGAAAGCTGGTGGGGCTTTAAGCCCCTCCAGGGGCAAGAGTGGTGCGTTCAGGAAGATAACTGGATGGTACTAGGAGACCAACGTGGCTATGCGGGGAACTCGTCACTCAGCTCCCATGTGCAAAGGTGTCATACAGTGAGCGGGAGCAAAGACAGGCCACAAGGAGGAATTAAAAATATCACCCGGGCATGTTGGGGTAGTGTCAGGAAAACTGGTCCACCTGCAGCTGAGGCCTGTGAAGGACATCAAGGGCGCAGGGGCTTCTGCTGTTACAGTGGTATGAAAAGCAGACCCTTTGCTCAATGGGGTGGGTGAAAGCAAGGCTTTCAACGCCATCTCTCACAGTATTTTTGCATGCGCTTTAAGATGTTATGGTCTGGATGGGTAAACAATCCGATGGGTAAAAAAATATTTAGATGGTCACACTCAGAGAGTGATGGTTAATAAGTCATATTCTGCCCACAGACCCGTAACAAGTGGGGTACCACTTCTACTCCTGAACCAGTCCTGTCTAACATCTTTACCAACAACCTGAAGGAGGTGACAAAATGCTCTGGGGGTGTACAACAACCAGTTCACAAGCTTGAGGGCAGGGCTGCTACCCAGAGGGTCCCTGACAGGCGAGATGGAATAGCAGCCTTGTGAAATTGAACGAGGGCAAATGCACAGTCCTGCAGCTGGGAAGAAAGAGTCCCTGTAAGGACACAAGGCTCGGGGCTGAATAGGCCAGGGAATGCTCTCTGGAAAAGGCCTTTGGGCACTTGGCTGAGAGCAAGCTGAGCATGAGCCAGTAGCGTGCCTGGCAAGAGGCCAGGAGCACGCTGGCCTGCAAGAACACCACAACCCAAAGATCAAGGCAAAGGGTAATGCCCCCCCCGTTCTGGCATTCGTAAGACCACACTTATATCCTGCGACAAGTTTTAGGTCCCTCAACCCAAGGTATGTGTTGAACAAATGGGAGCAACTTCTGTGAATGGTCACAGAGATGGCTGGAAGCTCAGCACTTTTACGAGAGGGCCAGTTCAGCCTGGAGAACAGCTCTGGGGAGGGAATCTAGCAGCAGACCCCAATACCTATGCAGTGACTGATGAGATGGAGCCAAGCATACATGCTGTGGTGCAGCGCAGGAGGACAAGAAGCAACAGACACTTTCAAACTGAAAGGAGAAAGGCTCACACTGGAGAGGTTCCAACTGTCCTCCCCATGACAACAGTCGGGCAACAGACCAAGGGACTGAGCTGTTTCCAATCTTGGAGGTTTTCAAGACCCAAATGGGCAAAGCCCTGAGCAACCCTGTCTGACCTCCCACCTGACCTGGCTTTCAGCAAGAGGCTGGACTGGAGTCCTCTCAAGGTCTCTTCCAACCTGAATTACCTGATGATCCAACCTGGAAGAGTCCAGCTGCAGATTCAACTCCTTTCCCCAAATTATTATTCTATTCAAAATGTCAGGGAACATACTCTATTCATTCCAGTTGCACTCTCTTTAGTTTTCCCCTCCAACCTTTCCCACACTGGCCATCACCCTCAAGTCTTCTATTTATCAGCACAATTGCATCTCCAACCTACATAAGCCTTCTTTTTCTCCCTAGGCTTGTAATCACCACTAGCTACATTCACTCTCTGGAGCTCCCTTCCTTCAATTCTAGCTCCACAATCTCCAATTCCGTCCCTACAGCCCACAGAAACGGCGTTCATCAAAATAAGCAAAGCCCTACTAATAGGAAAAATTCATCTTTACTTCATCCCCTCTGAAACACTGAGCTGACTTGATACCATGACTCACACTCCTTCTATTTCTTTTTTTTTTTAAAACATTCTTGCCTTGTCCTTAATGTTACTTCTAATTGTGTCTCACTCATGAAGTTTCATTTATCCTTTGCAAGCTGGCATGACAGCATTCATAAAGCCAAATGCACCAACCTCTTAAACTGATTATTCAGTGTCCCCAAAAGAACTGCCCAGATTTTGGAGTTTATTCTCCTAAGCAAGCTGAGAAGCTTGCAAGACAGGATTTATTTCTTAATTCGCTTAGCGGTCCAATAGTTTACAATTTTTTAAAGCATTAAATTGCTTATGACCTCTGTTTGCATCTTTATTGCTTCCATCGCAGTTGAATTCTGGTAATAAGACAGAGAATGTCAAATCCACCTGCGTGCCCTGGAGTCTCAGGGATCTTGGAAAAAAAATGAGACCTTTCTCACCAGGTATGACTGCCAATACAGAAACCTGCATGCCACATCAGGGACATTTTTTATAGCTTACTTACACATATGTTAGGAATTTAATGAATAATCCTGCTTATAACATACAGGAAGAAATAATACCAACTTATCTTCCCAGCCATTAGCAGTGCTGCCTCTGAAGAAAGGCAGAAAATGCCTCTAAATTGAGATCCTATACTGGAAGAAAATCTGATTGCCAGGTAAGAAGGCACGGGCTTGGAGCGAGAGAGAAAAATACGTACAAAACTACAGATACACTACCCAACTGAGATGAAAGCCCTCCAGCAACTACTTCCACTGCAAAACGCTCCGCTCAAGGATATTGCCTAACGCTCCTCACGAGGATTTCCCGGACCTCTGCCAGTCCCCACCTGCCCCCCTATCTCCCGGACTTGCTTCCAGCCTCTCCGCCGCGGGGACAGCCCCGACCCGCGCCGCCGGGCTCGGGGCCACAGCGCGGCCGGGGCCGGCCCGGCGGGGAGGGTGGCGGGACGGGAGAGCCGGG
>VZTL01023816.1:3510-23802 GCA_013400535.1 Scopus umbretta | reverse complement strand
GTGATTCCTGTGTGGTAACTATCCAGGTCTTATCTGGGTTTAGGGATCCACACTCCGTTAGCAACATTTGTCCCTTTCCTGAAGCAGCAACTAACCTAGAACTAAGTGGAGAGCAGAGCCTGCTTCTCCAAGGGCTGTCTTGCCTGGCCTGGCTGCTGCTGGATGCAGCTGCTGGGGTGCTACCACAGGAGACAGTTCCTGTTGCCCCTCCAAACCTGGCAGCAGGTGAGAAGAGATGCTAAACCCTTAGGCTATGTTAGTTAGTCAAACATAAGTTTTCTGTGTCCACTGAGGAAAAACAGAAGGCATTTCACAAGTCATGTCTGATAGACAAGCCATTAGTGGGATAATGCCTAATCTAGGACATGCTTCCCCTTGCAGATGTTTTAATCTCTAGTGATTCCTTGGTTTTGAACAGGTTATGAATGCTCATGCTTCTATCACAACCAATCCTCTGTCTAACAGGGAAGAGGAGGAAACATCTACCATGAGCACATTACAATCCACTGTGTGGTTTCTTGTCCCTTCAGTATTAACAGCATTAGCTACTTAAGTCCAAGCATGAGCCTGGACTTAATGAAACACTAGTTTTAACATGTGACCTATGTCAATTCAGATATGCTCCTAGAATGACTGTGCTATCATGGTACAAGGTTGTTTTTTAAAAATTAATATGCAAAAATTTAACATAAAATTAAAGTAAGCTTTCAGTAATCAAATGCTGATTTTGGTAGTGGAGGTTCAAAGTTCTGCTGCACCAGATCCCCAAGTATTTTTCTAGAAGAAATGATTGTTTTTCATGGGTGGAGCTGTAATATGTAAAACAGAGTAAGGAGCACTGCTTGCCACTGTAAAGTTTGGATAAGAAAACAGTTGAACCCTCTTATTTTATGCAAGGATCATACCCATAGCTGACAAGCAATTACCTGCCATCAAATAGGTTAAATGCAAATTTTTGTCTGAATGGCAATAATTGAAGCTTTTACCTTCTGCTGAGAGCATTTGTTCTCATAGTCTTAATAACTTGTAGTAGAAAGTCCCCTTCTGAAGGTATACCTGTGTGTTTGGAGCGGTCACTGTTGCAACACAGATTTCCTTTGTTATTCTTAAGCACTGCATGTCTCACAACTTCCCCCAGGCTCAGGCACTGGGGATTGAGCCAGGATTGTTAAAGCTATAACATTCAACTGCATGCAGATTGCCCAGTGGGGCTGTTAACCCATTCGGCTTTACCTATTGACAGTATATCCCACAGCCAGTTTATAGGAGACAGGAGTACATTGTTTATCTTGGTCTGGGGATTAACTAAGAAGAAAAGGGGAAACATATTCTGAATGCTGGAAAAATCTTTGTCATGGCCACAGCAGGCTGAACAAGACGCTTTCTTGTCTCTTGCTCCTCCTCCAGACTGACAGCTACCCTATGCCCATACAAATATTCCCAGACATGATTCAACAGAGCTGCAGTCAATGTAAACAGAGAAAGGAAGTCGTGCTTACTACTCTGTCATCCTGCGATGATGGTACTATGTGAGGAATGTGCCTTAATTATGGTCAAAAATCTGCCTGGCTTGCTCTTAATATAGTAGCGTGGTGCCAATCCACAGCAAGGGGAAGTGCAAAGAGTCTCCAGATACACGTCTAAGCCCGCTTTGAGGGTAGTGAGATCACGTGCAACGGCCTTTGCGGAGGTGTGGCAGCACTAGTAACTGTACGTAGAGCACTGAAGGGAAAACAGAGAGGCAAACACTTTCCTAAGGCTGGGAAAGAAAAGGATAGAGTTGAAACCTCAGTTTTTACAGCATTTGTTTATTAGGAATACAAATGTCAGCTGTGAAGGAGACACTGGAATCTGGATAATTCAGAGTCATTGTGTTTGAAGAGCTAATAGTTCTTCAGAGTCTTTGCGTTTGAAAACAGTCTGAAAAACCTCAGGGTCCTGTTCTGGTCTCCTCCAGAAGAGTCATGGTTTTCACCATCAGTCAAGATCTGATATGGTTGTTTACTTAGGAGCCTCCATGTGCAAACAAGGTGAGGAACTGAAGCTTGAGGCAGCAGGGACAAATGTGCTCTGAAGTCTGAGTGAGTGTGGGAGCACAGTCTGGCCTCTCAGGCTCTTGAAAATCTGTGGCTAGCGAGTATCAGAGATGCCTGCAGAGTTTCTGTAGATCCTTTGGCAGAGGGGAGAATGAATCTGCTCCAAAAAACAAAGCTGCTCTAAAAAAGCTAGTGAATTTATGTCATAAATACAGAACTGCCTTCTCCCTGGATGAGAGGGGAGACTGAAGGCATCTCATTACAGCCTAGAAGTGAAGGGATAAATCTGAGAACTCTACAAGAAAATGGTGTCCTGACACTGATCTGACACAGGAGGCAGAAGATCAAGTGACCTTAAGCTAAAGAGCAGAACTGAGCTTTGGATACCCAGTAACAACACTGTATCAGCTCTATACTCCAGGTGTGAGAAATGCTACGAGTAAGCAAGTACAGGGGGAAACCTGGGCAGCAAGATGACCCCATTCAGTGTTAGAGGAATGCATACAAATTGGTTAACAAGAAGCAGATCCTTATATAGCAGATGATATTTATGTTGCTAAACCCCTTCTGGAACTAGTCCTTCTCTTATTTTCTTCAGTGTGTTCTAAATAAATGTTGTCCAGTTTCTTTCTCTTTCACAGTGGAAAATCTGACCAGCTGATGAGTGAAGCTGCTTTAATATGTATCAGCCCTGCAGACCTTTGCTGGCTTTTGTTTTAGTGGTCAGTATTAATTTCTTATAGTAATTCCCTTTCTTTCTGCTAATATCTGCTTTTTACTCTTAATTATAAATAACAGCTACAGACAGCCCCCAGTAATCTGCAGGCAGACGTCAGCTCTTCGGGTTGTTAGGCAACAGAAGACTTAAAACAGTATAAAATCTTTGAAAACTTACCTCAGCCAAATATGTAACCATACTCAAAGTAATATCAGCAAATGCTTCATGGAGGTAACGGCAAACCACATTTACCCAGGTAGCACAGTCCCTTGTATAGCTGTGTGTTTTATAAAGGGTCATGACATGTGCAAGATTTGATAGCTTGGGGTTCTTCTCCTCCAAACAAACCTAATTCAATACAAATGTCAAAACACATTAAGAACAAGGCAACCGTGTTTACAGGGTTTGAGGATGTACAAAGCAGTAAATAACTTTGATACCTGAGCAATCCTTTCGGCTATATCTTTACAAAACTGGTTTGGGCTGTCAAAATGCTGAATTAAATGGGGCAGGAGACACAAAACATTCAGTGGAAATCCTAGAGCAGGAAAATACAGAACAAAATGTGTATTTTGGACATCAAAAGCCACAGTGATCTTCAAGTTGGTGTTTCATGGGAGGTCATGGTTTCAATATTACAATTAGCAATAAACTCACACAGACTGTCAAGTTGTTCATGCCACTGGCCATGCCACATTTGTCTTAAAGGTGCCTTAATTTGAAAATCCAGTGTATCAGTTAGGCAACAGTACTGTTACAAAGCATGAACCTATTTCTGCGAATACTACTGCACAAACAGGTATTTACAGGATAAAATATCTCACAAAAGTATATAGTTTATTTCTGTTAGTACATTTATCTTTTCCACTTAACGGGCGTATCGACAGTCTTAGCTGGTGGCATTTTCATTACTGCTGCTAAAACATGAGAAGAAATTTAGTGAGTATTGATAAACAACTGTTTTGGTCAGGCTGCCAGGCACGGCTTCCTTTGTTTTATACTGTTAATAATAGTAATAATAATGAATCAAATTCTGATAGAACTGGTCAGATGAGACTACTCAAATGGTGTTTTTGAAGCTAGGAGATGGCTCCTGCACCAAGTGCCAGCCGCTGTCACTAGTGTAAGTGCTTTGTCTGGAGCTGGGGTTCAGCTCTTCTGCACCAACTCATAGCTCAAGGTAGCTGAACTACAGACAGTGACTGTAACCAGGAGCTGTAACAACAGCTGCTCCAGTTCAAGTGGGAGCTCAGAGCTCAGCAGTCAAGAAATTGACAGACACAATCTGTTTTTTGAAAAGAAAGAATCTAATCTGTGAAAATATCTTGCTAACCATTCACTCCCCCTCATTCTACAGTTAAACAAGTTGCCTTAGATAGAAGTGTAATTTCCCAAGGCTTCCTCTATACTCAGGGAAAAAGGAAAAGATACCTCCAGATGGTACTGTCACAGCCCATGTGTGAATTGCCCAACCAAAGTCAGGAACACCGGCATGACACAGGTGCTTAAGAGATGGGCAGGCTGTTAATGGCATTCATCCCCTTACTCTGTGTCTAAGCTTGTTATGACTCAGATGTGAAGCCTGCACAATTGTCTTAATATCTGTGTTTCTGACTGAGACAGAGGAGTAAATATATGGAACAATACAGAAACTCTCTTCAAGAAATATAATTAAGAAGTGGTCACAACCTCAACTAAATAATTGGAAATTTCAAAATGTTACCTTATTTCCTTATAATCCAGGCCTCTCTCCTCCCTCCCTAATGTGCTATTGTAGTTTATCTAAAAAGCGTACAAGAGTTTTCCATATTTGTATTTCTAGGAAAAATCCCATGAGGCACTAACTTAAAATCAAATAAATTGTGAAAATAATTCAGTGGAAAAGCTAGCCAAAATAGGTTCTAGAAAATTTCACAGTATCTCCTTACATATGTTTATTTTGTCAGCACTCAGAAACTTTATATGCTTCTAAGCTCTAGAAACGAAATGTGAAATAATACATGACCCCTTTCCTCCAAAACCTTATTGTGCAATAGATTCACATTTCAGAAACATGTTATATTGCTATGAAATTTCCAAAAAGCCCACCCAATTCAAAGCAAAAGTACATTATGCTATACTAGAAGAGAAAGAAAAAAAAATGCCATTTTTGGCTTTGTGCAGATAGCCTAGTTCTGTCATCAAATGTCAAAGCAATGGAAACTGAAAGAGAGGAAAGTATACTGGTTTTACCTATAGCTTGAGAGGAGTCCACCATGGATATTCGGGAGACTGGTGTCAGCAAACTAAAAAGCTGTAGTGTGAGATCAGTGGTAGTAAGGGAGGTGAATCCTTTCAGGAGTAGCTGCTGAAGCCCTGAGAAGTCTGTCCACTTCAGCTGCCCTTGCAACTTCTCTAACTTCTCACGGTTTTCAGCTTTATCTAGTGGCAAATGAGCCAGAAGTTTATTCAGCAACCGCAATGCCATTAGATACTCAAACTCAAAATCTGATTCCATCAAAGCCACAGCAACCCAGAAGATGGTGGCCAGTAGGTTAGTTGGATTGTTAATATGGGATGGGTCAGTGAGACTGTCCTTTAGAGAAGATGAACTTCTGGTTTTAGAGGACAGGCCTTGTTGGGTGCATGCCTGAATTCTGTCTAGTGTGGCACTGCGCGGTGGGTCTGAGGATTTGTCCACATCTCCAAACTTTTTGGGTACAGAGAAGCTCCTCTGGTGCCTGCTTCGTTCAGCCGTGGCTGTGTTACCGCTTGCAGGATTCACATTCAGCTGTCCTGTGCTCTTCCGGTTTGCAGTCAGTTTGGTGCTTGATGTTAAATCTGGTGAAGATGAACTGAACCCAAAATATACAACATACATTGCAATGTGTGAATGCTTGAAACTTGTACATATGGGATGCAAGTTAAGTATTTATCAAACTGTAAATAAATATTTAAATAGGAAAAGTAAAACGCTGCCTATTGCAGCCTGTCTTTTTTTCTCAGAAGTGCCCACAGACATGACTGAAGTGAAGTTCACGTGGCACTGCACCAAACCAGAGCAGGATAGTCTATGGTCTAGATAGGTAAGAACGACATGGGGATAAGAGATACAGAGCTGTGAAATGACTTGTGGAAATGCTCATACAATGGGGCAGTGGTGGAAATTAAAACAATATTGGTCTTTAAAATACCCTCATCAGTGGAGCAAACCCCAAACTTGGCACAGCTGGCAGGCAAAATGCACAATGACTTACTGGCTCATGTGAGAACTGTGGACAGAAAAAACACTGTATCTTAAGCAGAACCATAAATATGCCACATTATCCTCAAGAAACCAGCCATGTGGCTGCTTAGGTTCTTGCTAGTACAGGTCATTCAGAAACCTTGTTGTCATTGCATCCTCCCCTACCTGTATCCTAAGATCTCTTCCAAGATGGTTTACAGGAAGCGGAGGTGTTTCAATTTCAGTGACTGATGCCTCCTCATGGACTACCATGTGATGACCCAGACAATCCCTATTAATTATCTGTACAGATGAACATGCTGTCTTGATCCATGCAAGGGAAGTTTGTTCTGGAGAACAGCTAATTCCTGACTCTCTGGTACCACTCCTACCTCCCACACTATGAGTCCCTACTGTCTATAATACTTGAAGAGGATCTTATGGAATCAGTAGTACCAGCGTAAAGAATATTGCATCCTACTGCTTTCTGAACTGTTAATTTCTGCTCCATCTTGCTCTTTTCTGAAATGTGCACTGAAGAAAGATAAATAGCTCTTAGTTTAGAAAGTAGAAGCTGTATTTCCCCACCTCTACTCTGTCACAAAGCAATACTTGTGTTCTGCCATTGCAGTATACTAGATAGCCTGTTAGCTTCAGAAACGATAGACCTTGTATTTTTGTTCTGCATGTAAAGCATGGTAACTTACGGACATTTTTTGAACATGTTCCCTATTCTGTTGTTGCTATTAGAAGTCAGATAGACATTAATCTCCCTCAGTACTGTCAACAGCTGTGTTACGGAAGGAACCTGCAATTTCCCTCCGTATATGAAGGTCTACTTTAAGGCCAAGGGTTGCACAAAGATGATCTACACATCTGGCAAAATCCATGGGTTACGTACATGTAGGACAAAATTCTCCCTAGTTTTATTGACGAGAACAAACCATGATCATTTACTTCTTAGGGGATGTTTCATCTGAGAACAACAGGATGTATGAAACCAATATTCCAAAAGCCATGTTTCTTCCCAGATATTTTTTCAAGTATATGGTACAAAGGTGAAAAACATACAGTATTTTTAAAGGATGTTAAAGTAAGTTATAGCCAAGTGGCAGCAAGGCAGAATTTACAATGCATTGTAAGGTTCCATTAGTTCTATCAACATTACTTCAACTATTGGAAAATTTGGCTGAGATGTACTCTTAGTCTAGTTCGCTGAATGTTACAAATGAGCTCAGTCTTATAAAAATAATTTTATGCTGTCAGACTGTAGAACCGCACACTTAATATCATGAGACACTGAAAAAAAAAAGATATAGTTAGGAGAACAGACTCTTACCGTGATAACACCGTCAAAAGATCACTGTTCTTCAAACAGTCAGACAGGTTATCCACAGCAGCTTCCAAAGTAAGTAGTGCCTCCATTACATATCCCTATCAATGCACAAGGTTAACCATTTCAACAAAGACATTCAAAATAGTGAACATTTAAAAAACTTCAGTTCATAAAAAGGAATAGGCACCTAAGGAAAACCTGTAATTTCTCCTGAAAAAATAACAACATTCACATCAATGCCACTGCTCCAAATGTTAAAATGTCACTACAAATGTGTTTTATTTTCTGCCTCTGAATGATCTATGAAGGCATGCAAGAAGGGCATGTATCTCATCAGGGGACTGGTAATGGCATACAGAACCTCTGACTTGCAGGTCACCAATTTAAATTCTACACAAGCAGTTATGACAGAATATTACTGTCATCTTGTGGCAGTTTCATTACCGAAGTAAAATATGGAGGTGATGTCAGTCTATTTCTTATTAAGAGCTAGTAGTTCTCTTTATTAAGTCTTGAATCTTGCAATGAATAGTCTCTGATTGCAAAATTTAAGGAGAGAACAGTCTGTTTAGCTAAACCAAGTGAACATCATAGTTCACTAAGAGAGGACTGGATCAAATTAGGTCAGTGTAAGTTTTGTATTTTTATGGACGGTGTGGATTTCTTTATTCCAGAAGACATTAACATTTGAGAAATGAGGTGGTGTCTACTTCATGTTGTCAGATTACATCAGCAGATAGGATGATGGATTACTTAAGCACACATTAATGATGTGAAAAGGGAAAAACCTGGTCATCACAAAGATTTCATTTTGAGTGAAATTTACTAGATGTTTTCTAGTTGTTCTCTTTAAAGCTATATGAGATTGTAACAGCCTGATGAAGGCTTTGACAAGGTACATATAGAATCATAGAATCATAGAATGCTTTGGATTGGAAGGGACTTTTAGAAGTCATCTAGCCCAACCACCCTGCAGTAAGCAGGGACATCTTCAACTAGGTCACGTTGCTCAGAGCCTTGTCCAACCTCAACTGGAATGTTTCTAGGGATGGGGCCTCCACTACCTCTCTGGTATGGATTCAGTAAATTCAGATGTAACCTTTTCTAAGGCCACATTCTACTTTGCATCACTTGACTCCAGAACACCTTGTTAAAAAGGCAATTTTAAATTTAGTATACATTAAATCAACAGTACTAAGAAGCATTATGTACACATGCATACCTGAATCTCATCTCCATGCTCTCCAATAACTTCCACCAATCTCGACAGGAGGTCAGACAATGCATGTGCAGAAAGGGGCTGCTTTAGGGCCCTGAATATCTGGAAAGAGCGACCTGCGTAATGTCTTGAAGAGCTTGAAAGAGCTGTTTGCAAAGCAACTTCACTCAGATGCTGCTCCAAATGAAAACCTAAGCAGAAGAATAGTATGTCAATTTTTTTTTTTTAATGACAGACTTTCCTGTGGGTCAAAGCCAGGCTGAACCAACTCTGTGGGGAGGATATGCATGGTACTGTATCCTGCAAAACTCTGTGAGAAATAGAGATGCAGAAATGTCTTCGTTTGAGAGAATTTCCCACTGTTTACATTTATTTCACATAGAATGTAAGAAAATGTAAAACCAAAATTTTGAGTCTGCAAATGTTTGTCCAAAACCTGAAATTCTTCATCTGATTTAATTTTTTTTACAATTCCTGGACAAACTTTCAAGCCATCCACTATTCTTGCTGGCAGCAAGACAGTAACATCTGAACACTCCCAAACCTAAAGCCAAGCTGAATTAGGAGTCTTTCTATTAGCTTCAGGAGGCTTTGGATAAGATCTTAAATATAAATACTGATGCTGCATTCTGCTTTGATCTTGGAAGACATTTAATTAGTGACTGTGTTGGTTTTCAAAATACAATTGGTATATTTCCTAAGCTCTAAAAACATAATAAATTAAAACTAAACTTCAGTTGCCAGAAGAAATCTAGCAAAGTACATTTACTTAGTAACTGTGATGTATTTTACCAACAGAACATAGAGGAGCTTTTATCTGGTAGCTTTTATCAATCAAAAGACTTTTACCAACAGCTTTGAAGAAATGTTCAATTTAACATTCAGAGACAGTCCAATCTAACATGATTTTTTTAAAGCAATTCTTTCATATGTCATACATACTTGTTAAGACATACAATATGTCATGCTTCTGCATAAGCAGATCTACTAAGTCACAGGATAAACATTCAGTGTGACCTTGAAGGAATATTCTTTAAGTTATGAAAGGAAAAAAACTTACTACCTGACTTGGAATCTTTAAATACAGATACAACATGACGCAGAAAATTAGTAAGCTGTTCTGCACTCTTGGTGTTCTGATTTTTGGGTGTGATATCTTCATGGCACCAAAGTGGACCAAATGCCCTTAAAGAAATACATAACAAAGTGCAAAATTTCTTTGAGTTATCTGAAGTAAATGTAATCAGTTAAAATAAAAACTGTAAAGGCAATTAGATATTCCCAGGGCCATACCCTGGAAAACATGCAACTGAACAGAATTTTATGAGCAAAATAGAAGTAAATAAATATTCCTATGCTGTATTTTACAAAATGCCTCATTTAAAATATGTTATACCATTTAGAGAGCAACATAAACAAATCCCTGTTTTTAATTTAACATTGGGCCTAGGATCTGCTGACTGTAGTCGGTAGTTAATATTACTTTCACCATGGCCTTTCACTATGCCCTGTATAATTCCTGTCTGTATAATTTTGTAATAATAAAATGGTCTTCTTACATTAGTTCATTGTTGAACATAATACTATCAGTCAATTAAACATTTTATTCCTGTCAGGCAATTTTTTTTTTCTGTTGTTCCTGACACTGTAGTGCTTTTAAACACCTACCTACTTCTGTAAGTGTCAATAAAAGAGGAATGGAAGTCTGTAATTACATATAAACACTCGGTCATTTTCCTTTGAGTCTTTTAAGTTGCTACAGATAATTGTAGAGAAGACACGAAAGTATGTGTTTTGAGTAAGGATGTATCCTCTGCTTATCTCCATTACCTGGTTGTCAGAAACTCAATTAATTTGTTTGCTTTCTCATCTGTTTCAGCAGCAGTGTCCATGTCCTCAACCTCTTGTGTAATCTGTGGGAGATTTCCACTGCTGCCTCCCAGACTGATACTGGAGGAGGTGGAGCTGGAGCTCAAGCCGGAGTCTGGCACCGGAGATGACTGGTATTCCCGCAGAAAGTCAAAGCCACCTGCCAGCAGAAAGGGGGGAGATAAAGATGGAATGCACTGTTAGGCCAGCATTATAGGTGAAGTGTCCACCAAGCAGCTCTTTTCAGAGTCAGCAGCAGAAACCTTCTACTGGGAAATATGGGGAAAATGCACAGAACACAACAACCCTCAAATGCCAATAGGTGTGAAAATGGTACTCTGTTTCTAAATGTGCAGAATCCAATATAAAATGAAAAATACCAAAGCCAAAATAATTTTTCTTTACTGTACAAGGGCTACAGGACTTGAAGAATAAATGTTTCATGGCACTTTACAATCAGAACTATGTCTTTCTGTAAAGTAAATTTTGAAGTTGGCTAAGTGCATGCAAAGTTCAGCTCACTTCTCTGGGCTAGTCCGATGAGGTAAAAAGCCTCTGCAGGGTGGAATTTTTAGGACAATGATATTGTCCTAATTTTGCAAATGGAATGGAACCAGAAACACAAATGTTTCAGGCTTCTGTTCAACACCTTTAGTAACTGTAAACACTGGACTACTCCTACTAAATATCACAGAATTATAGAATCATTACGTTTGGAAAAGACCTCTGAGATCATCTTGTCCAATTGTCAATTCAACACCTCCATGCCTACTAAACCATGTCCCAAAGTGCCACATCTACACATTTTTTGAACAGCTCCAGGGATGGTGACTCCACCATCTCTCTGGGCAGCCTGTTCCAATGCCTCACCACTCCTTCAGTAAAGGAATTTTTCCTAATATCCAATTTAAAACTCCCCTGGCGCAACTTGAGGCCATTGCCCCTCGTCCTATCGCTAGCTACTTGGGCAAAAAGACCAACACCCACCTCACTACATTCTCCTTTCAGGAAGTTGTAGAGAACGATAAGGTCTCCCCTCAGCCTCCTCTTCCCCAGGCTAAAGAACCCCAGTTCCCTCAGCCGCTCCTTATAAGGCTTGCTCTCCAGGCCCTTCACCAGCTTTGTTGCCCTTCTCTGGACATGCTCCAGCACCTCGATGTCCTTCTGGTAGTGAGGGGCCCAAAACTGAACACAGTATTCAAGGTACAGCCTCATCAGTGCCGAGTACAGGGGCACGATCAGTTCCTTAGTCCTGCTGGCCACACTATTCCTGATCCAAGCCAGGATGCTGTTGGCCGCCTTGGCCACCTGGGCACACTGCTGGTTCATGTTCAGCTGGCTGTCAACCAGCACCCCCAGGTCCATTTCTGCCTGGCAGCTTTCCAGCCACTCTTCCCCAAGCCTGTAGCGTTGCATGGGGTTGTTGTGACCCAAGTGCAGGACCCAGCACTTGGCCTTGTTGAATCTCATACAATTGGCCTCTGCCCATTGATCCAGCCTGTCCAGATCCCTCTGCAGAGCCTTCCTACCCTTAAGCAGATCACCAGTCCTGCCCAACTTGGTGTCATCTGCAAACTTACTGAGGGTGCACTCAATCCCCTCATCCAGATCATTGATAAAGATATTCAACAGGACTGGCCCCAAAACAGAGCACTGGGGAACACCACTTGTCACTGGCCACCAACTGGATTTAACTCCGTTCACCACTGCTCGCTGGGCACGGCCACCCAGCCAGTTTTTAACCCAGTGAAGAGTACACCTGCCTAATCCATGAGCTGCCAGCTTCTCCAGGAGAATGCGGTGGGAGACAGTGTCAAAGGCTTTACTAAGGTCCAGGTAGATAACATCCACAGCCTTTCCCTCGTCCACTAGGTGGGTCACCTAGTCGTAGAAGGAGATCAGACTGGTCAAGCAGGACCTGCCTTTCATGAACCCATGCTGGCTGGGCCTGATCCCTTGGCTGACCTACACATGCCTGTTGAGTGCACTCAAGATGAACCGTTCCATAATCTTCCCCAGTACCAAGGTCAGGCTGAGAGGCCTGTAGTTCCCCGGATCCTCCTTCCAGCCCTTATTGTAGATGGGCATCACGTTGGCCAGCCTCCAGTTGTCTGGGACCTCCCCTGTTAACCAGGACTGCTGATAAATGATGCAAGCTCCTCCACCAGCTCCCTCAGCACTCTTGGGTGGATCCCATCCAGCCCCATAGACTTATAAGTGTCCAGGTGACATAGCAGGTCATTAACTGCTTCCTCTTGGATTATGGGGGGTTTATTCTGCTCTCCATCCCTGTCTTCCAGCTCCTGGGGGTGAATATCCTGGGGAGAACTGGTCTTACTATTAAAGACTGAGGCAAAGAAGGCATTAAGTACCTTAGCCTCTTCCTCATTCTTGGTGGCAATGTTCCCCCCCACATCCAGTAAAGGACAGAGATTCTTCTTGGCTCTCTTTTTTTTGTTGTTAATGTACTTGTAAAAGCATTTATTATGTCTTACAACAGTTCAGCATTAAGGTTAAGTATCTGAGTAAGACTTCTGCTAGATCAAAAGCTTACCACACAATGTCAGAGCTGGAAGTAGAAACTAAGACCTGTTTTCTTAAGGGTAGACTGCTAGTCATCTTAGGCTGTACCTACAGCAGGAAAACTGGCCTTGTGAGAAGACTGGGAGCAGGAGTGGCCTCTTTACTGACATACCCATTGCATTTCAGGAGACTCTTAACTTAGCTGCCTGACATTATGTGGAATGAACCTGAGCCAAAGTATTTTCAAGTAGCATTATTTGCTGTAGCTATTCACCCACACTGTCACTCTGTATTAGCTGATAAAAAGGAATCCAAATACAAAGTTTTGATAACTCCTTGGACTTAAGAGGCCCAGACACAGGGTACCAATTATGTTTTTTAGAGACAGGAATGAAAACAGTTTTTCATTTTGGCAGAAAAGCAGTAATACAATTTTAATGTAAAAATTTTATTCTGTATTTAATAATTCATGGACACACATTGGAAAAGAGATCTACGCAACTCAACATGGAAAATTCACGTGTGAAGTAATTTTGCATGGACTTTATTCAGAACGAAACCTGAAAAGGCCTAATTAATTCATTAATCTGAAATACATATCTATTCTTCTCATTACTTTAAAATATTTTTTGTATCTCATAAAAAATAATAATCACTTATCACGTAATAGTCTCTATAAAGCCAAACTACTTATTACTTCCAGTTATATTCCTAAGGAATCACAGATATACCACTAATTCGCTTATCTCTCCTTTTCATTTCTTACTGTAAAGTTCCTCATCTTCTCCCAGGCAACTAATCCTACCTCTATAACTCTACACTGGTTCTGTGATTCCTTCAAATTTCAACAGTATGCTTGCTTTTAGTAATATAATGTGGTAACAGTAAATCTAGCTAGCTGCTTTCTACAAACTGTTTCCAACCAACACCTTAAAAACAGGTAAATTGCTAAAAGTTAACAGACCACCCATCTCAACAGGTCTGAAGTAAGCCTCCCAATGCAGAAACAGATTTCAGGAAAGAAATGAAGTGTATCTGTGTATATCATGTGAAATTTAACTTAATAATGGAAAATCTGAGCTGCATATTCTTGCAACTCTTCCTGTGATGGAATTATATTCATTTCTTTTGAAGGTTGAGAAGTGATTGCCCTCATTTAAAGCAGTCCTGGCTCCCTGAGGGGGAAGTTAGGAAATTATTAGCCATATTAATGTTTAAAATTCTATATTACATATTTTGCCTTACATCAGACAGCTTTATCACTATCATGAAAAGTTATCTAATAATGATTTGGGTGCATCTCTAGGGTAGTTCACATGGAATTACTATTAATGGGAACTGTTCATATTTGCCACTTTACTACTTTAATTTATCAAAACTGTTATATTTTAGGAAAGTAGTCTTGACATCCTACTTTCAAAAACCTCACAGTATAATGCAATGTTCTTTTCTTCTTTTGCTTTATTACCTGTATAAAGATATTCAGGTAAGTACGCTGGTTGTACCGTCAGAGTCTTGGTCTCATTCATCTCTCTGGTCTGAAGAAGCACTGATGCAATGGCTTGATAGTTGCTGTTGCAAGATAATGCAATCAAAAGGTGAAGCAGTAACTTTTTACTGTGTTCAAAGACCTCAGGGCGGTAATGGTCAAGACCTAAAAGAAAAGGTTACAGCAATCGCTGAGTATGAAGTAACAATAAACAAGTTCACATTCCAGAAACAGCAAAAATTCCAAGGCAGATCATGGCAACAGTGCAAACAAACAAAAGATGCAGTATTTTTGGACACAGTCACTAGTGGTTTTACTTCAAATGTATGCATGTATTTAGTTTCCAGACTGAGGTCCCATACAGGAGGTAGAAAATAATGTGTGGCAATACAACTTCATGCATTCTGTCTCACTGCAGTGTTAATTTGACAGGGCTGGAAAACCTCTAATGATGAGAAGTTCTTGGTGGTGGTTGTAATTACATTTCTTAATTCAGTATCTGGCATTCTTGCACAGACATCAGTTTTAGAACTAGTGCAAACCGTAAGAGGTAGATACTGATTTATTAAGAAAGGAACTGATGGACAAAATCCCTTGAAAAAGAACTTCAGCTACCAGTGAGTAGCATGAGAAATTAGCCACTAGCTCAGGGTGCAGAACTGAAACCGAAGGTCTAGCACTGAAAGACTCTGATCTGGTTAGCACTACTGCTGTTTGTAAGATCTTAACAGAACCTGAATAAATCACAAACTACAAATATAAAGGAAGCAGTTTGTAAAATAAACTGCACTCTGTGGTAGTAATCTCTTTTTATTCTCTTTCAGTATCTTCCATGATATTTACAAATACTTTCTTCTGTTTATGGGCAGTTTCAGTGCTGAAAAATGGAATTGTTTTTTAATTCAGCTCCTCTCTTCTCAGGATATATTCCTCTTTAAAAAGCAGCTTCTTCATTACTCTAAGTGTCAGCAACCAACAGATCTTTCAAGTCAGATGTTCTCTAATGTACTCCAGCCATGCTGGTTCCTGCCTAGCCTGCAAAAATGAAGCTGCTTATACTGCCATAGTCTCAACAACGTGTCTTTGGCTCCTATGGGCAGGTCTTTGGAGGTCCTGTGATCCTTGGTCTTACTCATCTGCCCACAGACTCCTCCAAAAGAACCATGGCCAACCTGCCCACCTCTTCTTCAGCTTCTTCAGGTTTCTGCTCCTATTCTTTCTCCATTTCTTTCCACCTGCCAGGATATAATGAACCCATCCTACCATGTTCTAACATACACCGAAAAGGATATGAAAACTTCTTTTAGTTGAAAATAAATTCTATCTTGGCAGCACTTGTGATGGAAATCCTGTTAAACCCTAGGGCTGTATGTAAGTATTGACATAGATATGCTAACTATATAGTGAGAAAGACAGTTCAGTCCTTGTGCTTGTCCAGTGCTGGGCTGTTTTTTAACTTGGAAGAGTTCCCAAGAAGGTAAACTTCTGTGACATGGACACATTTCCATGGGAAAGGAGTCTAGCTGCTCAAGTCATTTCGCGCTGGTTGCAAAAGTGTTTTTAAACAGCAATGATTTTCATGCACTACTGAGATAGGCAAGTTCACACCAGCAGTCTGCCTTTCTACTTCAATATGAGTACTACAAACCATCCAATGGCCTATTAAATACATACATTGAAAATTTTTTTCATTTTAGTATTTTCTCACTCCTTCCAATAAGTGGAAGGATACAGGCTTTCCAGCTAGCTGCCCTACCAGTTCCCAGTTTCCTTTTCGGTCAGAAGCACCTGCCTGCTCACATTCCAACAGGACAGAAATACTTCAGTTTCAATCACATTCATACCTTTGGCTAACACGTGTAGCATAACTTCCTCACACCATCACCACAGAGCTTTACTACAAAATATAGAAAAATTTTCCACAGGAGGTATAACAACTCTAGAGAAACTGAACTTGAAGCCTGGAAGGTGTGATCTCACTTTAGTTACCACTAAACCAGTTACACTTAGTTATCAGTTACATTTAGCTTTAATTTCACATTTAGGAATTAAGAGTTCTTAGCCAGGTGACTGTCTCAAATGGTATTCATAAATTTCTACTTATTTCTTACAAAATAATGTAATGTTGAAGCATTATTGCATGAACAAACCAGTAAAGGTACTTTCGTAATGGATTACTAGTATCATAACTCTGCTTCTGCATATGTTTATTTGCTTGGCTTCCTGATGGCTTCTTAAAGCTGTCTTAACTGAAGTGGCCACCCTGCTGCATACTACTTCTGTCTTAAGTTATTAATTTATTCTTGTGAGAATTTCTAACTGTAAGCACCAGTTTTCTCACACTTGTTACAAGTCATACTAAAGATGTTGTTTGATCAGTTGATGGTTATTGATTTGATTCACACGCTTATCCAGTTCTCTTTCAGCTACCTCTTACACTTAGAAAGTTCACAGCAATATAAAAAAGAAGTAAAAAAATGTTATGGGCAGGCACAAAATAGATTTACCTTTTACGTGAAGAATGTATGTGAAATGTCATATCGAAACTGACCCTAGAAGCCCCATCCAACATGGTCCTGCCTGTTATTCCTGTGTTTCATTAGAAGTTTGTCGAAATCAATGTACTAATATACAAAACTTGAGTATTTGATGAGTATGCATTTTCAAAAAAAACTTATTTCATCAAAAAATTTCAAACAGAACAGTTGGTAACAGACTAGCAGAAAAGGAGAATGAGGTATCTTCTTCAACTATATATTGAAGTATATCACATATATTCTGCCACCGTGCTGTAACCTCCCAATTTAATCTTTTTTGCCCGCTGAACAACAGACTATTCCCAGATTGCAAGTGAATAGACTTAGTGGTGACTACGGTGACTGAATGAGAAGTGGACTGCGATCTCCATTATAATAAATTAATTTCACAAGTGTCTGGCTGTGTTTATTTGTGAAAACTAGTATTTATCAACCATGAAAGTTAGGGAATGGCTTTATAATGCTAAATACTCTTGTGTGCTAAACAGATCAGGCCACTCACTTTTCATAATGTTAAGTGGCAGGATAAGGAAGGTATCACCCTCCAGTTGAACTGTGTTATGGTCAAGAACAGACACAGCAGTGGGGAAAAAGCAGTGCCTCTATGCTCAGGTATATAAGGGAAGTCACTGATAATAAAGTATTCCATTAGCAGTGAAATTAATGAAGCTTCCTTTCCAGTGATGTGTGTCCTTCCTTCACTATCTCTGCAGTAGAGTAATCTTAGCTCTCCTATGTAATATTTTTGCAAAGGCAAGAGACAGCACTGGTGTGTGTAGTCCAGATCTAAGGCATGTGTTGACTGCCCAGCTGCCCATCACAACCCAGACTGTACAAAGGCTAAGTTGTGCCTGCCTTTGTTGCGGGAGCAGGCTATGGGCTTTTTGGAGACATTTTAGGAAGTCAGTCATCTTCAAATTTCTATCCACCTCTCAAATTTGGCAGAAATTGACCAAAATATTCAAAAGCATCAAAGTTCTGAGACTACTTCACAGACTGTAATTGCCTCAGGCTTTTTTTTTTTTATAAGGAAATAGTAACTAAAAACATGTAAGAAACACAACTCTACAGCATCAACAAAACTAAACCAAAAGGACAGTAGTACATTTATACTTTATTTCTTGTTCTGTTGGTCTTACCTAAAAAGAGAGCATGTAGCAATAAAGGGAGGTGAAGAGCCCAATCTTCTCTCACACTGTGATCCACTACCATCTCAGTCATGAAGATGACAGCAATATTGCACCTGGAAATTGAATCACAGTATCAGTTTGAAAGCTCTGGGAGATGGGAAAAAAGTAACAGGATGGCTATTTCTGAAGAAATAAACAAGCTTGATATTTTCAAATTTGTAGCATTTCTTCTCAATATGATTAATGCTGAAGCACCTTAGTTACACTATTAAGCAGGTAAGTACCCATTACTGAAAAGAACACTATTACTATCAATACAAATATGTAAAAGAGGCATTTCAGAATATGCATAGCCTAGTTAGAATGATCAAGGGGAAAAAGTGCTATGAATAACAGCCACAGAGGCTTGGGAAAGAGAAATTTTCCTTTTCTGTTTTGGTTGTTTCTTCAGTTTGATTCTTATCAGAAAGTGGTGTCCTACATTGTAACCATGCTTTCTGGTAGAAATCTGGTAGAATTGCAAGACTTCATTGCATGTTGATTTTACCACTGGAAATCAGCAGAAATCAAAGGTATGATTTTCAGATGTTCTAAGTGGTGGGACAGTTGGATTGGTGTTCGTCAATCAGTAAGAGGAAGTACCTCACTGTTTGAAAGGTCAGAATGAGAAACTGCTCACCTATGAAGGGGTCCTCGGGGTGTGATGGTTTCTGGGAGGTAGTCCACAAGTGGTGCCCAACATCCTCCATTGTAAGGCATGGGCAGGGGATGTGGTTGTTTGGTTTCAACAATATTCAATAACCAGCTTGTATATGGAGAAACAGGATCATCTACATGGAAAAACATTAAAACAGAGTGCATAAAAACCAAGTCTGGTTACCCATTTTGGAGAAATAATAAAATAGAGTTTATGCTAACATATCAGCTCAGCTGTTTGGAATAACGTGGTAAGACAACATGAGGTTTGCAAATTCCTGTGTTCAACAACAAGTGATGCATTTTTAATCTCCCTTTCACGCTGCTGGAAATTAAACAGATTCCAGGCAGACAGCACCGAATGGTAGGAGCTGCAGCTGAATCCCTGCTGTCACTTAGCAGCTTTGGATCCAGATCACAAAGCACCAAGCAACAGACTTTCTGTTAAAAAATGAGAGAAAAGTTCAGCCAGCGAAGCTCCTGTTGTAAGCCATCTGCTGCAAGAAGTCACGTACCAGTGACACATTCTTGCAACTCCTCACCAGTGCCCTGCTGAGCGATGCTACAAAGGCAGAAGTTAAATGTCCTGAGTTAGGAAGGAGGCATAAGGAATGCAAAAAAACATCTTCAGGCTAATTTTCTTTCAACAGGGATGAATTATCTCTTGAATTTCTCAAAGATGTATTTAACTTTGCTTAATATGACAGCTGCTCTATGTTAATAAGCAACAGGTTTTTTTCTTCCACCTGTTTATCTGCAATGATGTGGGTCAAGTAAGCTATTTTTACCAATTTCTGTCTTCTCTGAGCTGCACAGCTTTGTTCATCTTTCCTGCATTTTGGTCCCTCTCATTCTTCTCAATTTTCCCATTGGTCAGTTTTCATTTCCCAGGTCTGGCAGTCTGTGATACACTGCCATGGAAAGTATCCTTTCCAGACCTGTTCTTGACAGAATCATAATTCATAGAATCATTAAGGTTGGAAAAGACCTCTGAGATCATCTAGTCCAACCATAAGCCCAACCACCACCATGACTATTAAACCATGTCTCGAAGTGCCACATCTACATGTTTTTTGAACACCTCCAGGGATGGTGACTCCACCACCTCCCTGGGCAGCCTGTTCCAATGCTTGACCACTCTTTCAGTAAAGAAATTTTTCCTAATATAATAGGACATTTGGACATAATTAGGACATATATCTGAATATTGTCCTTTGTCAATTTTTAATAATAGAATTATTTTTTGCTCCTTTTTTTTTTTTTCTTTGTTACAGTTTTGCATTTTAGGTACGTTTGAAATTCTCAGCACTTTTCTTTTTTTAACAGTGCATATCTGATGCTTGTTGGCTTTGCCATAGGAAACAAAACTGTTTTGATGCCTACAAAAGTGTAAGAGCTAGCTTTTCCTAATGCACATCACTTCTTGGTTTTGACAAAATGTCTTCAGGTTTCCAGATCATCCAGAACCCTTTGATGCAATAGCTGCTTCTCCAATTATTACTAAAATGCCAACTTTATCATTCCCATTCTTCAG
>VZTL01023815.1:0-50922 GCA_013400535.1 Scopus umbretta | reverse complement strand
AAAAAAAAAAAAAGCCCTAAGAAGCAGTGCGAGAGACTAAGCAAAGGGACCTATGCTAGAAACGTATATGACAATATGTACTGGGTCTGGCTGGGATGCAGTGAGTTTTCTTCACAGCAGCCCATCTGGTGCTGTGTTTGAATTTGTGACTAAAACAGTGTTAATAACACAGGGATGTTTTAGTTACTGCTGAGCAGTTCTTACACTTACAAGTGCTTTGCACTTATTTTGCTTTGCTTCTGTGTGCAGTTTTGTTTCACCTATTAAACTATTAACTTTCAACTAGTATTTCAACCCACAAGTTTTCATCTTTTGCTCTTCCAATTCTCGCTCCCATTCTGACAGGGGGAAGTAAGCAAGCAGCTGGGTGGGGGCTTAGCCACCAGCCATGGTCAACCCACCATAGTTTTTAAGGATATATATGTCAATCCAGGATGTAACATACCCAGTTACATGCTCTACTGGCTCTTCAATGCACCTCCAGGAGAAGCTGAGGATCCATGTCCCTGTGGTGCAGCCTGCGTGGGACGTCATAATGCAAAATAACGCATAATAGTGCAAAAAACAAAACACACCTACTACCCCATTTCAGGTGGCTTGAGCAAATTAGTGACATGGAAAGCAGCAGCCAGGGGAGTTGTGCCAGGGCCAGAAGGAGACTTCTTGCCTTACCAGGAGCATTACCTTTGCAGAGTCCTCCAGGAAGGTTACAGCTGTTCTGGTGAGTGGCTGAATCCCTCCTGGGCACAGCTGGGCCACTAGGCTCAGCAGGAGACACACTAGTCACCTTGTAAACCCACTGGTGAGCAAAGCTATGTGTTGTCACTACAGACCTAATCCATGTCTAGCTGTGAGCCCTTTGCCGCCCACAGACGGACTTTTAACCCTAGCTGCAGGGTGCTTTGCAGGAGGCTCTTCTCTGGGGCTGTGAGGCATAGATGAGCATACAGGCTTGGAGTTCAGGCTTTGCTTCAGCCTGCCTCTTGTGTCCCCGGATGCTGGCAGTGCAAAGACCATGTCACACTGTTGGGCTACAGTAGGCCTTGTGTAAGCCAAACGTGTTGGTCGAAAGACCCCGTGAAGGACAGCAGTGACTGACTGCCACTAGCTGGTACCCCACAGCTGTGTAACCAACCTCGCCAAACCAGGCTGCTCCGAGTGTTACATTTCCATCACAACCAGGAAAAGACAGAAATCTTTCTACCACCTGTTTTGTGGAGAAAATGCTGTCAGACACTCAGTTGTATCCCTTGCCCCTCCTGGACTCTGCTGCCTTGCTGCACTCCTCTCCTTGCCTGCTTACCTTTTAGCCCTGTGCTTGATTCCGGCTACACACCAGTGTCTGAACAGATGGAACATACATTTTCCAGGTTGATTTTGTCAGAAGGTGATATTGGCTTCCTGAAAAAGCTGCCATAGGCGATCTGTAAGGCCTTTGCCTTCAACAAATGTGTCCCAAACAGCATTTTGATGAAAAAAATGGTCAAAGAAGTCAGTCAGGTGTACAGCACCCTGAATGCCCTGTTCATTACGAATTCTTGTTGCCAAATACTGTTTGCTTTTTTTTCCAGAATTGTCTGTGCTGATGAGCAACTCATCTGAGAAGACATTTCTATGCAGAGTTGTGCTCCCACCAATGCAGCTGGTCAGGTCTGGGTCTCACAGAAAGGGATGGCCCTGGGAAGGAGTTCAGAGGGTGGCTCCATGGCATGGGCAGAAGGGTAGAGGGCAAAGGACACCCTGCCTGCAACATCTTCTGCCCTCTGGGCCGTTTAGGTAGTTTCAGAGGACTGGCGTCATGAGGGCTTTCGATAAGAGACATATTTCTGGGACATTTTGCTTACCTAACCTCATGCTGGCCTGAAGACCACCTAGATCATTGGTTTATGCTTTTATACTCCTTAACATGCCACTTCCAAATTAGGCCATGACTGTAGTAAT
Organism: Scopus umbretta; assembly: GCA_013400535.1. Classification (NCBI taxonomy): domain Eukaryota; kingdom Metazoa; phylum Chordata; class Aves; order Pelecaniformes; family Scopidae; genus Scopus; species Scopus umbretta. The sequence continues at coordinate 48,981 of VZTL01023815.1, read as the reverse complement.
TCTGTACTGATAGTGTATGTAGCCCTTCATCCCAGGAGCTGAGTGCTTTATACATCAAGATAACACATTTCCAAAACATTCTTAGAGATATTTATTCTATTAAAGTGCTAAAAGGCAGTGGAAACTTCTACAGCATTATATATATCAATTCAGGCAAATGACAGGAATAAAACAAACTGTCAACATATATAGCCTTTGCAACACCAATGGCCAATGCTTTCACATACGTCAGATCATGGCATGGATATTTATTTGGGAAGTAGGAATAAAATCAGCCATTAACAATTACAACACACTTTTGATAACAAGAATTTCTGTTTATCCATGTTTGTTACTAGCATTTCACTGCTATAGCAACAGGCACTTTATAAATAAGCAAGTCACAAAAAGAAACATTCCCAGTTTCATTTGAGCTTCACAGAAGTAAAGACCATTCCTGCACTCTAGTGCTGGCTCTTTTTTACTAGGCAGAACTGTGGAGAGTTTTCATTCACAGTTTATTTATCTTAGGATGAATTGTTTAAATTGCAATATTTTGAACTAGACTTTATTAAATGGCATAGTACTTGCTCCTTTCCTTTGGTGCATAAGAGGATGTGTGTCCATGATGGTATTTGAATGACTTCATCGTATTTCCACCCTTAAATATAAGCAAGTGATGGGCTAGAATCATGGCATATATGTGCTGCAAATTGTCTATGTTTGGATCTGCATTTTCAGTGGACAGGATGAGTAATAATAAGCATAAAGTGGGGGAGTGGGAGACTTAGGTGGCACTGTAGGAATAAATTTCTATTGACGTGTGTATGGGGCATTGGACTTGGTTGCCTAGACGAGGTGTAGAGTTTCCGATACAACTTTTTTTTAAAGAAAAGGTTAAGCAGCAGTTTTTCAGGAATATCTTAGGTGGTAGAGCTGATCTTGTCCTGGGACAGGTGATTGACTAGGAGGCTTTATGAGGTTGCAGCTGGGCTTATAAACTAAAGAATGCTGGAACAACGGTCTAAGAACCTGCACATTTAAAAGACTGTCAATGTTGTTTAATTGATACAGCTCATGCTAGAATAGTTTATTCTGGTGCCCAGAGCATACTCCTGGATAACCCTTCTGGATAATGTAAGACATATATGTCCCTCTATGCAATATAGACAAGGTCACATTTGGGACAGGAGGGAGTTTATTTTTATGGAGACAAGGAGTTTTGTGCCACTGGCTGTCATTGCCAGAGAACAGACTCCTTGTCTGCCTTATTAGCATCGTCTTGTCTGCTCATTAGCACAGACACTGACAGAGGTTTCCTTCCAACTCTACTTTTCCCAGCCCTGCAATGCTGCCTTTTACAAAAAGGAGACATTTATGAAATGTTGGTATTAAGCTCTCAGCAATGTTCAGAGGCTGTTTTGGTTCAGCCCCTACTATTTGTCTCTCCTCTGAACTTTAGTAAAGCCTTTGACACTGTTGCCCACAGCATTCTCCTGGAGAAGCTGGCAGCTCATGGTGTGGGTAGGTGTACTCTGCGCTGGGTTAAAAACTGGCTGGATGGCCAAACCCAGACAGTGGTGGTGAATGGAGTTCAATCCAGTTAGTGGCCGGTGACAAGCGATGTTCNCTGAGGGGAGACCTTACTGCTCTCTACAACTTCCTGAAAGAAGGGTGTAGTGAGGAGGGTGTTGGTCTCTTTGCCCAAGTAACTAGCGATAGGATGAGAGGAAATGGCCTCAAGTTGCACCAGGGGAGGTTTAGATGGGATATTAGGAAAAATGTCTTTACTGAAAGCGTGGTGAGGCATTGGAACCGGCTGCCCAGGAAGGTGGTGGAGTCACCAGCCCTGGAGGTGTTAAAAAAAAGTGTAGATGAGGCATTGCAAGACATAGTTTACTAGGCATGGTGTTGGGTTGATGGTTGGACTAGATGATCTCAGAGGTCTTTTCCAACCTTAATGATTCTATGATTCTATGATTTTAAGATAAATCCATCAGTCAGCCTCAAAGAGAAGCTGAAAGACAGTGTTATGGAGGCCAGCTTTTCCAGCAACACGTATTAGGAAGGGAGTAACACCATACTTGTTATCATTCCAAAGTCATGTTGAAGTTCATGTTTCCTGAAAAACGCATTAGACAAAGAAGAAAGCCTGAAAGAGAATAGGACATGGAGATTCTGTCACGCTTTTGACACTGAGAGTTTGTTTGTGCCTGACAGATCCTGTAATCCTCTGAATGGATAGTACTGGGCAGATAGGTGTTTCCTACAGAAACTCTATCATCCTGATGCTTTTGTGACCCTAAGGCCCACAGCACTTGGTATGTAATCTCGGTATCTACAAGCATATGGAAACCCTCATCCATTCGATAACTGTAGACCTTCCTTGCTTTCAACAGGGACATCTTCCCTTGTGGTTTGGGCCACTGGGAATTCCAGGGAATCCCTGAGAATTGGATCCAGGCAAATATTCTTATCATTACAGAGGTAGGAAATGCGATCTACTGCACTGAATGCATCCAGCTTGTAAATGTAGGGAAGTAGAAACTATCAACTCTTCTTCATTCATGAAGGATTTTAGTTTGTTCTGATGATTCTGAGACACTCGGTCCTAATGCAGATCAGCACAAGCAGTCATAGTAATTTGACATACTTATCTATAAAATAGCAGATGAACAAGATTTTCACATAATGGGCTCAATGGACATCAGCTGTTTCAGCTGTTTTTTGAACAGGATTAGCTATAAGCAGTTGTAAGAGGCTAGAAATGAGAGTAACCCTCTCCTGCACAGGTCTTGGTACCTTGCCTCAGCAGGTAATTATGTGATAAGTATCAGTGCCATTATGTGCACTGTTGTTAGCATAAGCAGCCTCTGCAGTCATCTGTGTAGGTCTTATCAGATAGGCCAAGTTGCAAGATACCCAGGAGCTTGTGATATCTCTCTTGCACCTTCTCCTGTGGTATATCATTTCTACTCTACACATGTTAAAGGAATAATATCATCAGCAAGAATGAGGATGCTGCAGAGGAGGTAAGCTGTCTTTCTTACCAGTTTTCCAACTCATGGAAGACATGAAGGGGGAGCAGGGAGGAAAGGTAAATCCTCTCTAAGGGCTACAGAAATGTACCTGCCATAATAAGGACTTTGTGGCTTAGTAGTTCTCTGTCAGCCATCCTCAGCCCCTTGAGATTCACTGCTTCTGGGGCCCAGCTCACATGAAAATCAAGGAGTATTATATTATATATACTAAGATTCTTGGGTTTGAGGTATTAAAAGGTGGGGCTAGGTACCAAGGAAATATGGTTCCCACATTTTTTGCCTGGCTCAGGCTGGGTCTTAAAAATCAGATCCTGTCCATCATAGAGACCTGTGCTGGGGCTATCTTGTGATAGACTCAGTCAGCATCATTTCGGTTTGGCTGGTGTCAGGGAGGGTGTCACTGTGGGGTTATCCTTCTTCTTACTCCACAGTCACCAGGGTAGGGGACATTTAGATGACACACTGGAAGGCCTTTTGGTGGCAGGGAATCTTGGCTGAGGAGGGAGAACACAGAGAGGAGCCAGCCAGAAGACCAAGGATGGGTTAGGTCCTGCATTTTGTGAATTTGGAGGCTTGCACAGAGCATTTCCCAGATGAGAAAATTAGATAGGCTTTTTGAGACAGCTTGTGAAGTGTGGTGCAAAACCCGTATCTTTTAAAAACATGTTTCTTTCCTAAATCAGAGAAGCATCTTTTTGTAAGTAATGCTGAAACTTCTCACGAATGGCAGATCTTGTACCGTGGGATTTTCTTACTCTCTTGAGATTTCACAAGAAAGAAATCTCTGTCAGGATGGATATAAGCAATAGCTTAACTGTTTTACAGCAAAAATACAGAGGTTTGGATTCTAAAACTGTTAACAACCCACGGATAACTAACATCCATTTATTAACAGTATACAGAGGAGAATTACATTTCTCTTCCAATCCTGGGTTTCATTAAGGCCTTCTCTGTTTCTTGAAGTTCAGAAACAATAATTTGCAAAGAAACCTTTAATCAAAACAAAGGAATTTAGATTTTTTTTTTTTTTTAGCGTAGGAGAAGAACAGATGGTTTGTGGGAACAATTGATTATTCTGTAATATTATCTCTTTAAGTGAATCTTCCTTCAGTATGCATGAAAACTGCTAGCTTGCTAACTCTGGGCACATAAAGACCTATGTTTACACACAGCACAGGCATGGTCAAAGCAAATTTGCTGGCTCAGTCTTAGTTTCCATCATAATTGGTGCTGAGCTGTTGAACAGTGCTGAACAGAGCTTGGGATTTACGCTTAAAAAGAAACTGCAATGCTTTGAAATTTCATTTCATACACAGCAAATGCATCTACAAAAGAAAACTTTTGCAAATCAGGATTTTTTTGTTTTAATTTGGAGAAGCACTGATTTAGAGTGTCAGACAAAAAAATCTAATTGGGACAGCAACAGCTACTGACTGAGATTAGCACAGGTAATATGGACAAAACCATAAATGACAGGGTACTAATTTCATTCAGCAGATATCAGAGCATCCAACACCTGGGCTCAATTGTCTTTTAATAAACTGAGGTGGATATTAGAGCAGACTTCATACTCCTTACAGCAGTAAGACTGTGGAACAGTCTTCCCATGGGGATAGTGGGAGGGGAAAAAAGCAGACTATTTTGAGGTTGAATTGGGTACATATCAAGCCTTCTCATCTTAATACATTAGGAAGATTTCTGTGTAGCTAACATGTGTTTTGTGAGCTGGATGAGTAAACCTCTTAAAGAATTAAAGAGACAGCAAAAGAGCCATACAGAGCCAGAGCAATCTTTTATTAGCTGAACTTGTTGACTGCAGCCTGTAATTCTGAAAGTGAAGGACAGTACAATTACTCCTGTGTGCTGTGTCAAAGGAGTCAAATGACCAAATTAAGTTAAACTTACCTGAAAACTAATATTTCTTTTTCAGTTTAAAAATAATTTCACCATCTTTTAGTCTTTATCTTAAAAGCTTATGGAATGACTCATTTAGGACTGTGGTGGGTTGTCCCTGGCTGGATGTCAGGTGCCCACCTAAGCTGCTCTATCATTCACCTCCTCAGCAGGACAAGGGAGAGGAAACATAATGAAAATCTCGTGGGTCAAGATAAGGACAGGGAGAGATCACTCACCAATTACCGTCACAGGCAAAACAGACTTGACTTGGGGAAATCAATTTAATTTATTACCAGTCAAATCAGAGTAGGATAATGAGAAATAAAAACTAAATCTTAAAACACCTTCCCCCCACCCCTCCCTTCTTCCCAGGCTCAACTTCACTCCCGATTTCTCTGCCTCCTTCCTCTGACCAGTGCAGGGGATGGGGAATGGGGGTTGCTGTCAGTTCATCACACATTGTCTCTGCTGCTCCTTCCTCCCCAGGGGAGGACTCCTCACACTCTTCCCCTGCTCCAGCNCATGGTCAAAGCAAATTTGCTGGCTCAGTCTTAGTTTCCATCATAATTGGTGCTGAGCTGTTGAACAGTGCTGAACAGAGCTTGGGATTTACGCTTAAAAAGAAACTGCAATGCTTTGAAATTTCATTTCATACACAGCAAATGCATCTACAAAAGAAAACTTTTGCAAATCAGGATTTTTTTGTTTTAATTTGGAGAAGCACTGATTTAGAGTGTCAGACAAAAAAATCTAATTGGGACAGCAACAGCTACTGACTGAGATTAGCACAGGTAATATGGACAAAACCATAAATGACAGGGTACTAATTTCATTCAGCAGATATCAGAGCATCCAACACCTGGGCTCAATTGTCTTTTAATAAACTGAGGTGGATATTAGAGCAGACTTCATACTCCTTACAGCAGTAAGACTGTGGAACAGTCTTCCCATGGGGATAGTGGGAGGGGAAAAAAGCAGACTATTTTGAGGTTGAATTGGGTACATATCAAGCCTTCTCATCTTAATACATTAGGAAGATTTCTGTGTAGCTAACATGTGTTTTGTGAGCTGGATGAGTAAACCTCTTAAAGAATTAAAGAGACAGCAAAAGAGCCATACAGAGCCAGAGCAATCTTTTATTAGCTGAACTTGTTGACTGCAGCCTGTAATTCTGAAAGTGAAGGACAGTACAATTACTCCTGTGTGCTGTGTCAAAGGAGTCAAATGACCAAATTAAGTTAAACTTACCTGAAAACTAATATTTCTTTTTCAGTTTAAAAATAATTTCACCATCTTTTAGTCTTTATCTTAAAAGCTTATGGAATGACTCATTTAGGACTGTGGTGGGTTGTCCCTGGCTGGATGTCAGGTGCCCACCTAAGCTGCTCTATCATTCACCTCCTCAGCAGGACAAGGGAGAGGAAACATAATGAAAATCTCGTGGGTCAAGATAAGGACAGGGAGAGATCACTCACCAATTACCGTCACAGGCAAAACAGACTTGACTTGGGGAAATCAATTTAATTTATTACCAGTCAAATCAGAGTAGGATAATGAGAAATAAAAACTAAATCTTAAAACACCTTCCCCCCACCCCTCCCTTCTTCCCAGGCTCAACTTCACTCCCGATTTCTCTGCCTCCTTCCTCTGACCAGTGCAGGGGATGGGGAATGGGGGTTGCTGTCAGTTCATCACACATTGTCTCTGCTGCTCCTTCCTCCCCAGGGGAGGACTCCTCACACTCTTCCCCTGCTCCAGCATGGGGTCCCTCCCACGGGAGACAGTCCTCCACGAATTTCTCCAACATGAGCCCTTCCCATGGGCTACAGTTCTTCATGAACTGCTCCAGCGTGGGTCCCCTGTGGGGTCACAAGTCCTGCCAGCAAACCTGCTCCAGTGCGGGCTCCTCTCTCCATGGGTCCACAGATCCTGCCAGGAGCCTGCTCCAGTGTGGGCTTCCCATGGGGTCACAGCCTCCTTCGGGCACATTCACCTGCTCTGGTGTAGGGTCCTCCACAGGCTGCAGGTGGATATCTGCTCCACTGTGGACCTCCATGGGCTACAGGGGAACAGCGTGCCTCACCGTGGTGAGGACACAGGGGAAGCTTCTAGCAGCTTCTCACAGAAGCCATACCTGTAGCACCCTCCCTAACAAAACCTTTCCACGAAACCCAACACTAATTCATGCACCTGTTTTTTAAAGTGACTCAATACTGTATGCGATTTTGGTACTTCTAAGAAAAGTGATCCTTAGTCATATCCCCATTGTGGGTAATAGAGTTTTGCAGATCCATTTTCACTGCATCTTCAGCATCACTGTACACTCGATGAACACCAGATCTTTGTATGCTGGATGCTCAGAACTGCAGTTGTGTTTCAAAACTACCTTCCTTGTATGGCTGTTTTAAGGTAGACATCTACACAGACATAAGGATTCATCGCAAAAGTGACCATTTCCTTTCATTGACCACAAAGGGAACCATAGGTGACCACCTCAGATGGAGATATCTCCTAAAGGCAGACTTGTCTCAAGGAGACAACTCCCTGCTTAAGATTCCTCTGATTTTAGTGGAATTTGGTTTTCTTTGTCTGTGCTTTATTAACAGTATGCCAGTTGGAAGAAGCAGCACCTCCCTGTTTGACATAGCGCCCTTGGGATTTAGTGACTTGAGGTATGCAGAAACTTCAGTAATGAAGTGCCTAAAGTACATAATTTCAATCTGCTAGAGTTGAGAACATTGCACTGTTTTCCCAAATTGTCCTCTACTCCCATCTACCACTTATTAAGCTTCTCTTCAGCTCACTGACGTTTTTTTAAACCCAGTTGTCTAATGGCAGATCTGCTGGGAATCACACCAGATAAATCACTGAATTCAATACAAATACAAAAGGAAGAGCTGGCTGACATTTAGAGAGACTGACCTTTCAACAGAGAAGCTGGTGAGTGACTGAAACACTGCCTTATTCAAGGTTTTAAGAGGGTTATTCCACATAATAAATAATGTAAAAAAGAAAAGGCATTTAGAAAGCATAAAGAGGGAGGTCCTTTCATCTTGCCTGGTACCCAAGTACAGGCTCAGTTCTATACCATTCAGTACTTCGGCATTATTTTACTCAAATATATATCTTGGGGGAAAAAAAAATAAAATATTATTGACAGATCACTTAAACATTTCAGCAAAGACACTGCAGCAAGTTAGACAAGTGACTTTTTGGCTTTCTTTGTCACCTTCATTTCTTCCTTTTGGTTGTTTATATCATCTGGTTTATCTTTGTCTCTTCTTCAAAGGTCATTTGGTAAAACCATTTTTAGAAACACTTTTAAAGGATTGTTTTGCCCAGCCACTATCAACAGCCTTGTTACTATAGGCTTGCATTATCCTATTCTTACAGAATACAGAGTGTTTGAAAGTGCTTTTTCAGAAAACTGAAAACAGAGACAATACCATTGCATAGAGAAAACATTTAATATTTAAAGACTGTTAACCTTTTTAAGTAAAAAATATTTCGTGTTCCTTTTGTTTTAATGTATAAATAAGTGGGTGGATCAATCAGCTAGGCACTCCCAGCATCTTGCACAAACCATTCCAATTAGTTTCATTTTCAGTCCAATTATAATCCCAAAGAAAGCAAAAAAAGGTAAGACCAGGACAAAACAGAGTAGAAAAAACATGTTTTAAATTCATAAGACAAGATTTTCCACAATTTTTCTTAAAGGTCTGGTCTTTTTCTTTTAGAAATAACTTATATTTCTCCTGTTGGCTTCAGGATCCCAGTTTGTGAGCTAGGAAATTAGAAGCAGTTCTGTTTAAAATTATGCCTATTAAAAAACTGCATTGCATATATTGAAAATCTATATTTTTCCAGCATCAGTCACTTGCTGAAACAACTGGGTTTTTAGTAATTCCAAAGTGATTCAGAGAGATGTTGAGCTGTCGAGTTCAGGAATGCAATGTAAAGCTCTTATTAAGTAATACTGTAAGGATCACTCTATAAAGGTTTGCTTTCCATAGGCCACTTCACTTAACAAAAATTTGTATAACCAGACTTTGTAATAATATATCATTTCTAACTAATTGATCTCATGTGCTTACCACCCACAAAATCTCCAGTACTTGCACTAAATTGAAGTGACTTGCTCATGTCACCCAGGAACTGACCCCAGCTCTGACCATCCCACCACATTTCATTTTTGCTTTTTTCCTTTTCTTTTTCAATTCAGAGGTCAATTATCTGCACTTTTAAAAGCCACCCAGTAAAAACATGGTGACAGATACAATTGCAAATTTCTCAGACCACTCATTGCTCAAAATGTTGCCCTGTACATTTCAATTCACACTTCAAAAAGAAGTGTCCAATTTTTTTATATAAACCACAATGACAGAAAGTGACTAGAGATATGTAGATCAGACAAAAATGAATAGCTGTTTGAAGTATGCTTTCTAGATGGAACTCTCTGATCAGCCTCTCTCTAAATCACTTTGATGTGGTTATTGGCCACTTGATTGTATTTGAGTTTCATGCTGTTTTTCTGGTTGGATTGCAGAGTTCCTTCTCATTCCTACCGAGGGAGGCTCAAGTCATGGCATTTGGTTACAGACTTCAACTCCTGCAATCCAAAGTTATTCAGAGACTGCATCTCTCTACGGCATTGCACAGCCTCTCTCAGAGGTAAGTTAAGACTACAGTTCAGCTCTGGCCCTGAATTCAAATTTTGAAGATACAGAGGACAATTTGTTCAACTGCTTTACATGTAATTAGACAGCTGGTCAAAATTACCTTCCCATCGGGCTATGTGGCAAACTTGGCTTCCTGCTACACTGATGCACGTTAAGGTTTCACTGCAAGTAAACATTGTTTCTGTTAATTTACATCAGCATCACTGAGAACTGGACTTGGCCCATGTCCAGAACAATTTCACAATATCATAAAGAAGCAAAAAAGCCCATTTTTTTATGCCCTGATGATTTTCTCACTTCCTGAATATTATATTACTGTGAATTTGAGCATAATTAAGGTTCTTGTCACTTCATCCATTGCCAGCAGAAGCAGAAGGGCTTTTATTCCATAATTGCTTGTTTTTCAGTGTCCATGAAAATGATTGTTTGCATTCACATTACTGGCACTCACAGAGAGAGAGAAGAGCATGAATGAGGAAGCATTCCTGTGTATAAATCTGCAAGCACCTGCAATGCCAGAAATACTGTGACCAAAAGCTTAATGAATTCTGGAATTTTAAAAGAACATAGCTGAAGAAAATTCTATGATTCTATGATAAGATCTCTCTTCCTCATGGTGTTTCCTGCTCAGCTGTATTATCCCCAGTTACATCTGCAGTGGTGGGGATAGCTCTGTGGTTTCTGACAGCTGCAACCCCTGCTGGTTCATGAAAGCCAAAGAGCTTTTGAATCCAGTGTGCAACAGGGCAGAGCTCTGCCTCCCCATTTCTGTCTTTAAAAGCTGCAGTAGAATGGTTTGAGGACTGAGACTTTAAACGACATCTGCTAGCCCAACGCAAGGAGAGTTTGCGTGGCTGACTGCATTTATGTACACTCCGGGGAGTTTATAAAACGAGTGTCATGACATGGGCCTAGATCTTCATGGGTATTGAGGTGTCTCTCCCATTTAGATTGGTAGGAGATGGATTCTGGCTTATGTGGCATTTTAGCACCCTGAGAAGACTAGATCAGGAGAAAGCAGAAGCATTTCAAGGTTTTTAAAATACTTGTAAATGCACTGACCAAACACAACTTCTGCAAGCACCTAGCAGGTTAATAATTTTATCAATTCAGGTGCCAAAACAAAACACTTAAAAGCAGTTTCTGAAGAGGTCCACCCAATTAGAAAAAAAAAACACAAAAACCAACAAAACAACCCAAAACAAAACAGAAAAAAAAAAGGCAAAAGGGTTTTCTAAGTGAAATAAAATCTAAGAGTTTTTGTTTAGGGGCAGACAACATAAAATGATTCCTGCAATGAAGTACCTTACCCTGAAGACCATGTAGTATTCTAGTCATGTGTATTCAAAGAGATGAGCAAAGGGTAATTGAGATGACTAAGCTAAAGAGGAGCTTTTTTAATAGGTGAAACTTAGCAGTTTCGCTTATTTAGCCAAGCACGATGAAGGTTGGAACAAGATATTTTCTGCATAAGCACAGTTGAAGGATGAACAGAGAAGAGCTAACGGAAAACATGTCAATGCACAGGTGCAAAGGTTGGCCATACATGGGTTGTGTATGCAGTTTGGCAGTTGGGAAACTTTCCCACCATCAGAGGAGCGAGGCTCTGGGAAAAAAAGATCCATTAGGATTATCAAGGACAAAGTCTTCATGGGTGTTAGGTTGAATGGTGGTCTCTTTGTGAAGGCTATGCCAACAACTGCAGAGGACAAAGTGACCAACAAGCAAACTGGTCTAACTAATGTATCCAGGCTTTGGAGTGTGGGGCCATGCAAATGATCTGAATGCTCCACCCTGGGAGAGGCAGGGATCCAGACATGGATCACCTATCAGACGATATCTCTGATTCACTGACTGTATCAGAAAGAGTATTTGAAAAAAAAAAACCAATGCTTGCCACTCTCTAGGAAGGCACCTTCTGAGGCAAAGAAAAACAAAGAAAATGAACCCATATCTGGTAAACTGGGGGTGACTAGGCATTCTGTGTCTAGTGATTACAAGGGAAAACACATAGGTAGAACCAATGTCAGAAGCACAAGGCTCCACTATTGACAACCTGACTGCTAAATAAAAATTTTTCAAGCCAAAATAATTCATTAAATTAATGCATAGTCCTGAGGTGAACAAATCTGTATTTATTCTTAGCAAATAAAAAGTTCAGTGAAAAAAAATACATGGAGTTTAGAAGGAACCACTTAAAACCTAGATTCTAACACTTTTCTGCTACCACTGGTAAAATGCCAGCAAAGATTGAATCTAAATTGGTGGCAGAGAGGAAATGAGAGGCATTAGGGGCTGCATGCCTAATTCCTGCATTCTGGCACACTGCCATGCTGTGATTTTAAAAGGTGGGGACTGGCTAATCATTCACAGCTATGTTGGTAAAAGAAAAGGTTATCCAATTTTTGCAATGGCAACCCAAGCAATACCACAGATTAGAGGCAGCAACAATTTACCTTCCATATTTAGCACTGAAAGGCTTACATTAACTTTATGGAAATAGAAGCATTGTGAAAGTGNTGGAAAAATACTACCAGATGGGGAAATAGCAGTGAAAGAGAAATCAGAAAGAGATAAAAGTGAATTCAAAAAGAGAAGCCAAGATGAGAAAATGAAACACCATCATTACCTACAGAAGGGAGTGAAGAAAAATTCCTCTTCAGACCCTCCTCCCCTCTGAAGTTGGAACAAGTATCAGATGCCTGCCTTTGGGGGAAGAAGTGGTCGCTGCAGCCCCTTTCACCCCCAGCACCCACAGCCACGCTCACGCCGCTCTGCCTCCCCGCCACGCAGCCTGGCACAGCCACGCTCTCAGCCAGGCATGGGGGTGAGCCACAGAGCACCTCAGTCCTTCCCACAAGCATCAGCAGAAGCCCCTCAGCTGACTTCCAAGGATACCAGTTTGCCACTTCTCATTGTCCTACTTTTTCATATTTTTAACTTAAAATTGCACTGTGACTGAGATAAAGAAAGATACTGGCTTTAGGTTTTACATGCTAAGATAATATCAGCTTCTGTTTCAGCATCCTAAATGGAAACGGGAAAAACTTACCTGTGGGAATAAACCTGTTAAGGATTAAGGGGATTAATTGGAGACAAATCATGTTCTTCTGTCTGTGACTGATACTGGATTTTTCACATTCACATACTTTTCTGTTTAATCTCCTCAAGATTTGTTAAGCTAAAAAGAAAAATAAAAAATATCTAAAAACTTCAGAGTGAGTTTTATCTCAAAGTCTCAGGAAAAACAGAAAGTGTTCTTTGTAGGTGGCAAGTATCTCATGTCAACCAGCTACAGATCCATGAGGGGGTTTGTTTTTGTTTATTTTTTTTACTTAAATGGCATCAATTTGTTTCTGACTGTCAAAAGACAGTCAATGAAAAACAAAAAAAAGGAAAGAAGAAAGAGTGCTGGGAAGCGGAAGGTGCTTCAGCACAGAGGAGCATTGCTTTGAGGATAAGAAATATATTCTGACTTCACAGTGCTGCACTGCAGTGGAAGAATAGACTTACTGGAGCTAAGAGGGTGAGTTTCTGTATTGTAATGTACTTGTGTCCCTAGGATTTATTTTCACAGATGTAAGGCTACAAAGAAGAGTGTGAAAAGGTTAAACAGCTCATTTTAGAGTCTCTTTTTCCCAGCAGATTCACAGGAGCCCAAACTCAAAAATCATTCTCAGCTGTTGACATTCCTTAGACACAGCTAGACTGCAGGAGCTATGGTGCCCAGGGTGGGAGCAGAAGTCCTCTGCTCTGCACATCCTCTCCAAAGGGACCAGAGCACACTGTCCTCTGCAAAAGGTGGTGTGGAGGGTCTGAGGGACTGCTGGCCCTCCACGTGCTGGGAGGACCTGTGCAGCAGGAGAGAGCATTTCTCCGTTGTCTTGCACAAATCAACGTCAACGCCCAAAGCCCGAAGCCAAGACACCACAGCTGGCTGGCCTGAAACTAACGTGGGGCAAGCAACAACAACAGCACAGTCTCTGCTCTGGCATGGGTCTGCACATGGTGTGGGCACACTTTCCCACTGTGCAAAATATTAAGAGACCTTACAGCTATACAAGACCCTAAATGCTGGGTGCTGTAAACTGGGCACAGCAGGATTAGATGCCTGGTGATCATAGGGAAGGCACCTAGTTGCCCAAGTGGGAAACTTAAGCTCAAAGTAGAGAAACAGAAGAAGTGGACACCTCTTTTCTGAGGTCTGTTCTTCAAAGCAGGGGCTGTCAGTCCCTGTATATTTGTTATGCAGCTTGCACAAAGTGGTCTTCATGTCAGCAGCTACCACTCTGAGCTTATGCAACCACAAATGCTTATTAATAACTGTATCAATTTTGCATCTCACTCTCTAAACCAGGTTGCACCTCCTCCCACCCCCAGCCCAATCAATCAAAAGCCCTTAAAATAAATCTTCTCATTCATGCTTATAATCAAGTCTCAGAGAGAAAATAACAGTAGGTATTCACTATCACACAAAATCAGGTTATTATCCCCAAATTCTGCCTAGCAGAACATTAAAGATACATTTTTGTCTATGCCCCTCTCAGTCTTGGCGTTATTTCTTTCACTGACCTTACTTCTCAATCCTTCATTGGTGAATGCTCTTTTGAGTTCAATACAGCACTTATTTATTATCTACATTCCAGGAGTTCCTCTTCTATCACTGTGATGGCTGATTCCCATTGGTATTCAGAGATCACGCATGAGCATGAGGGAGGGAATCTGCTCCAAACACCCTCCGTAAAGACAAACACATCCACAGGCTACGGATAACACTTGGCACTTTAGTAAGCATACACTGCTGTTTTCATAACAGATATTTATTGGTTTATAATTGAAAAGCATCATTTAAATTTTTAATTTCATCCAGGAAGCAAAAAAGTCTCTCAGACTTATAGAAGGTGAATATCAGGATAAAGTTTTGTAATTTTAAGGTGGAGAACATTGTCTACCTGGATTTTTATGGTTTCCTACAGACTCCTGCTAGAGAAACTGATGTGTTATGGTCTAGACAAGCAGTTTGTGCAGTGGGTGGGGAACTGGCTGACACCACAGGGTGGTGGTAAATAGCTCCTTTTCAAACTGGCAACCTGTCACAAGTGGGGTTCCCCGGGGATCGACATTGGGCCCAATGGATCTTAATACCTTCATAAGTGATTGGGATGATGGGATCAAGTGTACCCTGATGAAGTATGCAGATGATGTCAAAATGAGTGGGGAAGTAGACACTTCAAAAGGGAGAGCCTCCCTGCAGGAAGGATGAATGGGCTAACAAGAACCTTATGAAGTTCAACAAGGACAAGTGTAAGGTCTTGCACCTGGGAAAACATAATGCAGGAGTGTGACACAGGCTGGGATCTACCTGGGTGAGGAGCAGCTCTGTGGAAAGGGACCTGGGTGTCCTGGTGGACAACAAACTCAATAGGAGTGAACAGCGTGCTTCTGTAGCAAAGCAAGCCAACAGGATGCTGGGTTGCATCAACTAGGGTATCACCAGGAGAGATGAAGAAGTCATTATCCCACTCTGCTCAGTGCTTGTGAGGCCACACCTGGAATACTATGTTCAGTTTTGGTCCCTGCTATGCAAAAAAGATGTGGACAGGCTGGAGGAGGTCCAGAGAAGGGCCACGAAGATGATCGAAGGACTGGAAAGCCTGCCATACGAGGAAAAGCTGAGAGAACTGGAATTGTTCAGCCTTGAGAAAAGAAGGCTTAGGGGAGACCTTATTACCATGTTCCAGTATTTAAAGGGTCGCTACAAAGAAGATGGAGACTCCCTTTTTTACAAGGAGTCACATGGAAAAGATGAGGGGGGTAATAGATACAAGTTACTGCTGGGGACATTGCAATTGGACACAAGACAAAAATTTTTCACCATGAGAATAATCAGCTGTTGGAATAATCTCCCAAGGGAAGTAGTGGATTCCCCAACGTTGGTCACTTTTAAAATTCATCTGGACAGGGTGCTGGGCCATCTTGTCTAGACCATGCTTTTGCCAAGAAAGGTTGGACTAGATGATCTTGAGGTCCCTTCCAACCTGGCATTCTATGATTCTATGAACTGAGCAAGTCATTAGATAGCAAACTGAAAATCACTGGTGTGCTCTGAGTCATCACTTAATTCCAAACACAGCTTTTATTTTGTTGGTGCCAGTGATGGCACATTTACAATATCAGTTTGTAAAGTATGCATTCAAATAATGCCACAATGTCATTTCTGCAGTAATTGCATCACAGGAAGAAAATACTGCAATTGAAAAATTAGACATTGCACTGAAACTTTAGGTGGACTTGCACGTGTCTTGGAAGATGTAATCCAAAATCCATAGATGTGACACAACTATTTTAACATTTCAGAGACCTGTAAATACCAGACAGAAGTGTACGTGCTGTAATTGCAAATGAGGCTCTATTAGAAAGTCAAGTATTTAAGAATTCCTACATAAATCACCACAGTCTTGTCAGTGGTAACCCACCACACATATGAATATAGGCATTATAATTCTTTGCAACTTGTCTAGAGATTCATCTGGGGCATAGCTGGGGCTGGGACAAATTCACACAACTAGAAGAAAAATAATGTATATTCCAATAAGAAGAATGAAGAGACCTAAATCACCTCTGCAGAAGATCTTTGATAACCACATGTGACAAAAAGGGTCATGGCATGACTATCTGGAGTCTCATCCAGCCAAGCAGTGTGACCAGCTCCTGTGGACAAAGAGTGACATCTGGGGAAGGCAGAACTGAGAGGCAGAATTTGTCTTAAGAATTACTTTTCTAAGCTTGCAAATTTTATTTTAAATATAATCATGAATCCCTATCTTTAAAATCACAGAATGGGCAGGAGGTAGGAGAAAAGAATAAATGAAAAATGTTTTTTTTATCTAATCATTCACTGGAATATTTTAAGGTTCCTCACTGGCTGATTGGTTGAAATGAGCATGATGGAGGGACAATGTAGAGTCACAAATTTCTGGTGTATAGTACATTCCCCAAGAGTCACTCCATCCATTCCCAGAAGGAGATCTACCTAAATGAAAACAGCAGAATTCTTGCACATCAAGGGAATATATACATATTCCTCCAAATGATCATTGCCATTAGAAATGTCACATTTTTTATCTTTTAGACTTAAAAGCTGCCAGTAATAACAATTCTCCTTGTGTTGTCTGAAAGGGGTGAAATAAAGGGCGGGTATTAAAACTTGCTAGCCTTAATTAAAATGTTTCCAGAATCATGCTCAGAGAGATGAGTTTCTCTTTAAAAAAATGAAATATTCATTTTTAATGTTATGACATTTCCATCTTTCTTTTTGATGTTACTGTTCAATCCATTAATATTTCCACTGAAACCTTTCCATGAAATAACCATAGTCCACAGCAATTATGCTTGCATATTCTGTGCATACAATACCAGATAATAAGGCTCATATAGTTTTATCTTCATAGTTCCATTAAAGATAATAACAATGTTCAGTGGTTTCATCACATCTTCACTGACAAATCATTCCATTTGTATGGCTGCAAAGCACACATGCTCTCTCACAAAGGAAACAGAAAAAGAAAAGCAGACAAAAAGGAGAAGGAAAACTGGATTGTTAAAGTCCTACATATTGCTAACACCAACTGCGAGAGTTGTATACGCCTGTATAGGGGCAAAGTAAACCTGTACAGTTCACAGAAGCTCCTCAGAAAGATGGGACATGATGTCACAGGTAAGGCATAGCTCAAGCTGCTTGCCCCATTAAGGACACAAAATTAGAGAGGACATGGTGATACGGCATGAAAAATAGGTAGAGCTGAGATTCATGAAACTTCCAGGTCTAGGTACCACAAACAGACTAGAAAGAAGCTGCCAAAAGAGGAAGAATTTTGTGCAGGGGACATACCAAGAAGTGCCAGTGTCCACAGTCCTCCTCCCTGAAAGCCTTCGCTAGCTCAGAGCCCATCATTGCTTGCACACCAGATGCTTAGCTGAGGTCCCAGCCACCTACTTGGGAAGGGGTGGAAGAGAGCATCCACCCCTGCTGGTGCCCCGGCTGCTCACAGGAACACCGGTAGCTCAGCCCCCACTAACGTGCATAACATGAACTAACCACTAACATGAGGCACCTACAAGGAAGACATCCTACAACGCCTGCTTGTGCATTGCAGCCGCTGCATAAATGTGCCATGCTGGTGGTGCAAGCAGCCCTTCAGCTACCTATCAACACCAAAGTTTCCATGCTAGTAAATGGTAAAGGAGCCTTTATACAACACCGGTCTGTTGATCTGTCTTCTCAATTAAACCATAGAGGTTATCTTAAATAAAAAGACCCTGGTAGGGATGAACAACCAGGAGTGTCTGAGGGGCCCCAGCAGAGGTTAAACACTTTTTTAGAAGGGAATCCTTAATGCGTACCTCCCTAGGCATTTTCTTCAGCAGTTTGCCTGTGATGGGGGTGACAGTGCATTTGGAGAGAGAAGTTGAGACAGCGATGATTTTGAAAGACCCTCAGGGATTAGTTGCTCATGCAGAAAACAGCACCACTTCAGACACATGCCTGCCTGAGCATCTGTCCCCAGTGGGACATTCTCCTCCTACATTCTCCTCCCTCCTTCTCCAAGGGCTCTGGGTAGGACTGCTCCCTTCTCTGACTTGAGTAAAGATAATTCCAGTCTCCATTTGTAACTCATCAAAATTTCTTTTACCTCCTTCTGCAAGGAATGTGTGTGTGTGAGTGGGAAAGGTGTATGTAGAACCCAGAAGTCTTATCTTCAGGCTTGTGTCTTGATGACTTTTTTCATTTCCCTCAGTTGTCCTGAGAGCGATGGTGAAACCAGAAGGGCTGAGGGAAAAGCCGTGGTTTCTTATTCCAGACTTTCACACCCCAGCCTGGTGCTCTGTGCCTGCCAGCCCTGTACCTTCCTGCTGCATCGCAATGAGGTCGTGAGGCAGAGCAACCATACCTCTCCCTCAATTTCAGTTTTAATTGCCTTAATGGTCAGGTTTCACTCATGCCCTTTACAGTGCAGGACTGTCTCAGTCTCATTGCACATAAAATGGAAAAAATATTTTCAGCTCACATAGCTGTATTCCTCACTATTGATGAAGTCCTGAGTAATGGTCGCACTCCATAAATATTGTGTGAAAGCTGCCTAGAAAGATATACAGATAATATAGAGGATTCTTATAATCAAAAGAGACACCTGAGCTCTCAGTCTGAAAGCAGAGGTCTGTCCAAAATAATGGTTTAAAAAGTGCATGTCAAAGCATTAATTCTGCACCTTAGCAGTGCTGTCTTCTGCATTTCACTAGACCTATTTGCAGTAGCTGCAAGATGATGTTTCTTTTAGGCAAAAGCAATATAGTAAATGTCAAGATCAGTGGCTCTGGGCTGATTGGGGGAGATGCTGTGCTGTAATCTATAGAGCTCTGCATTTTCTCTCCATCCAGATTTCTAAAACTGTCTTACTTCAGAGACTATCTGTGTTATATTTTAGAATTAGAGCCTCAGAGGGCACCATTCAGTCAATACAAAATGCCATCAAATCACTCGGGGTAAAACCTTTTGCTGACTTTCCTGACATCTCATTTTATTTAGCAATTTATTTTTTGGATATGTGCAGATGAAGCAAGCTTTGCTTAAATATATTTTCTGAAAATGCTGTTTTTTTCACAGGGGTGATATCTCTTCACTTTTTGAAGATCAGCCTTTGTACTCTGAAGTCCTTTTGTAGTTGCAGTAGAGCCTGCAACCAGTATATAAACCAGATCTCCATAACTTATTGTGGTTCCCGTGAATGCAAGGAGAAGCAATATTTTGCACCAATGAAAAATTTGGTCAATAGACTTAAACTGTAGATTTCTCACAACTGAGTCATGCATTGGTAATTGTGTGACTGAACCAATAAGAAGCCATAGGAACTTGTGAGGTGATTATCATCATCTGTCTTCCTTTCAGCTTGCACCTGGTCCATGGTGCCTAGGTTTACCACCAAGCTTTGACAGCAGTGTGATTGGGCTTTCTCAGCCATTTCTGCTGACCCTTGGCAAAACTCTGGCCCCAGGAGAGTAATTTGGAATTGGGCTGTTAATGTGAGGGCCCTCCCAGGGGTTTGATTGCCTGGGCTTGGAGTGAGATGAGAGAGGGAAGCCCATGGCCTTGAATGAGAGCTAGAGGAAGGGTCTGCAGATGCTCTCCCCACATTTGTGGGCTTCTTTTAAGATGAAGGTGTGGTGGTGCAGCCCCTCCCTCCCCAGGGCCACTGTGAGGTCTCAGGATAAGCCCTATTGTGCTCTTATCTTGGTCATAAGTGCAGTGATTTGGGTGTCAAGCACTCCCTGTCCACACCTGGGCCATCTGATGCCTCAATTGTATATCAGAATATACCAGTACGAATTGTGGCCAGAATGTAAAATACTGACCAAAGTCAATCATCTTGAGATCCTATAAATAGCAATCCAAAAGGGAGACCTTTTGAGCGAGAGCAGCGGGCTGTGTGACCCAGTATCTCCCCCTGAGCTGGGATGCCTCTCAGGGTAGATTTTGCAAGGATTGAAGGATCATCCATCAACAATTTCACGAGGACTCAAAAGCCTGATTTTGCGAGGTTCACCGACCATCTGTTGATGAATGCCGGCACATAAAAATGAGTAATTAATGAAACTCATGAAAAGGGAAATTTTAATCACAGGTTAATCTCGGGGATGTGTGTGTGTGTGTGTATGTGTGCAGTTTGACTCAGAACTGTCAGTGTTTGCACACAATTTGATTTAGAGCTGTTTGTCGGTCTGTCTGTGTGTGATTTGATTTAAACCCCATCTGTGGGTGCAACCCTGCTGTAAGTTTTGGGTGACCCTTGCCATTCTCAAAACTTTAACTAAGTCACTATTTTGATTGTAACAAATGCCATTAAATTGTTCTGTTAAATTGGCTAATGCTTAAGAGCTGTTAAGAATTTATACAACCCAATTCTGTCATCTATCCCCAAAATACTAATAAATCCTAAATTGCTGCTAAACAAAAGCCACATACAAAAAAATCATATTCATGTCAGAAGTTCTTGCACTTTATCCTTAACAGAGTTACACCACACCTCCATCACAGGTACGTCTGCATCCAGTCTCACACTTGCCTGATCTGGACCTGAGGACTTGGCTCCCTGGCTTGACTGGGACCTGCCTAGCTGCTGAGGACTTGCTGGGTGCTCACTGGACTCTCATCCGACCCTGTCTGCTCATCTTGCTCTGGTGCTGTGGTCAGTGAGGCTGCTGCCCTGCAAGCCCTACATTGCCCTAGGCTCTCAGCTCCCCTTCCCTGAAGAGCAGCTTGCCCTTGCTGCTCCCTGACAGCCAGAAACAGAAGATATTTTTGCCTCCAGAAATCAGTTTATCACACCTATTTGCTGCATGCTATTCCTGCTTTTTCTTCAGTTTCCCCTAGAGCTGCTTTTGAAATCCATTAATCCAATGGCCTCAAGGGGCTTAGCTCCTCATACTCTTTCTCCTTTAAGATTGGAGAAATTTTCCTTCAAATACAGTTGAGGCAAGTATAGGTGACCCTCTCCCTGGCCTTCGCAATTCCAGACATAAAAATGAGCCAACTGAAATAGAAATTTGAAAAAAAAAAAATAATGGAAATAGTTCAGAGTAAACCAAAAAAATGGTCTGCCAGGCTGCAAATCCACCCTGACAGTCTGCAGACTGCCCCAGGTAGCTTCACCACAGGTTCACCTGCAGTTCAGTAGCAAACACCTTAGAAACCAAAGATTTTTGCAATACTGTACAATATCTGCTTGTTTATTCCTCAGGAGTCATCTGGGGATTTCAAAGGAGTTTGTAACCATTAATGAAGCAAGTAACGATAAGCAGTAATAATCCCCTTGTGATGTATTGGATTTTAACATCCAGTCCCTAAAGTATTTATTTAGCCCCAGTAACTTTTTAAAACAAACGTGCTTTTACATAGAGTGTTTGTCCTCAAAGTCCAACAACCTTTATGGGCTTTCATATCTTTTAAGACATCTCCTGTCCTATACTCTTGCACAGAGGTCTCTTGATTTATTCCTTTTCCTGTGCACGCAACCCTCTGCATCAGATCACACCACAGCAACATGGGCAGCAGCACGATGGGGGGCTGGCCCTGCAGAGCAGCACCTCAAACCCCATCTTCCTTTGAGGGCAGGTCTCCATCAGGCAGCACACTGCTGACCTCCACACAGTTCTGCAGCATTACTTTCATTCCTGTACCTCATGTGCCTTACACCACTGACCGGTGGCGGGCAGATCACAGCGGAGATGCTGGGATACAGCTCTGCGAACAGACGATATGGCACACAGCCGAGGGGGGAGCACGGGACAAGAGCCGCTTGTGGAAACCTCTCCCCAGCATGAGAGACTTGACAGATCAGTAATGTGCAAGTGCACAATGAGGAGACAGGCTCTTTTTTTTTTTTTCTTTTTGGCAAGCTCTAAGCTCCTCAGAGCAGAAACCAATTTATCACTGTTTGCATGCACATATGACAATTAGCATCACAGGAGCCTGAAGCTCCAAGTGGGACCCAGGGACCAGACTAAAAGCAAAAAATCATACTAAGCAGCTCCTCAGCTGTTTAGATGTGATTTCTCTGTGTCATATGCAAAAACATTTTAAAGTAAATGAAGGAATGGGAGAAATTGACCACAGATTGCAGTGACCCTGTACAAAGGTGTAACGTGACAGAGCCAAAAAAGGTTTAGTCTTTGATTTTTTTCACAGCAGTTACTTACAACATGTGTGGGTAAAGTATCTTCCAAAGGAATAATCACTTTCCAATGTAAACTTGCAATTAGCTTTAGCTGTTTTTGTCAATTTCAGTTCACCCTCTGATCCACCTGCAACATTACTCTCTGTCATTTATGCTGCCTTCTTGCAGAACTATGGTGCTTCTGGCTGCAAAGACCTGAGATGGGCCAATGCAATTTTTTGCTCTAGTATTTGTTAGTGAAAGACACAAAAAGGGAGTCCCTAAACAGCCAGCTTATGGAAGGATAATCTAACACAAGTGGGAGCTGAAGGACTTCTGATGCATTTAATTATTTTCTGGATTATATTAGGCACTGGCACCATATGGGGGATATCAGAAAATTATTAACTCCAGCCATAAAGGCAAGGAAATTAGAGCAAACCACAGTGTTCCCAACTATAGGCTGAATAGACTCTAGATACTCTGAACTCGCCTCAAGATGGAAATGCAATTGAGTCCTTCCAAATTCTCTGCTAACCCCTAGAGATCAGCAAGTGCAGCCTGGGGAATGGGTTGCAACCTGGGATGCAAACGTGGCCCAGTGCAGCTTCACCTCCCCACCCCAGACAAGGTTACGCCTGCAGCCTGCTCCATCTGCCTGGAGACAGTCCATCAGCTCACCCTCCATCTGCCACCTGCAGAACTTGGGGGAGCAGGAGTGGGGAGGCAGGTTTCCCCTGAGCAGCACTGCAAACCAAGCCTGTGTCCGCTCGTAAAAGCTCCCTCGCCTTGTCCCTCCAGAGAACAACCTTCCAGGAAGAAAGCACAAGTTGTGTGTGAGAGATCTGCCAACGCCAAATACTGTCTGGGCCAGCTGGGGTCTCACATTTCTGCAGGGAAAGCTTAACTGCCATGACCGAGCTGTTATTAGTCTTTTTTTCAGTCTCAGAAAGCCATTTTAAGCAACAGCTGTGGTTTCAGACACTCCCCAGAGCGGACTCATGTGGGTCTGGAGGCTCAGCACAGAAATGAGGAGTCGTCAGTGACATTTCCATATTGGGATGAGTTCAGACTACCTAGAGGCTGTTCAGTCCCATATCTTGAATTTATGACCACACCTCCCTTTGTCTGCTGATTTCTTTCCCTGGTGTCCTTTCTGCCTGCTCTGGAGACGCGTCATTCTGGTGAGAAATACAAGGCACGTGTTTTCATCCTGCCAGCCTGCTGCCCATCACCTGCCCATCATCCTGTTCCCCTCCCAAGAGACAGCACTAAGTTGTCTGTGCCTGAAGCTGCCACTTCCATCCAGAAGCTGGAGAATTGCCCAAAGGCAATTGACCACATCAGCCCAAAGTGCTAGAGGATGACCCATATAAAAGAGCCAAAAAGGTAGCAATATGATCATTTTGCAATAATCTAATCATGCATTATTTATAGCTATGAATTCAGGAGAGCTCCATGCTTAATCCTACCTTATATCATCTTAATTTATGTTGTATCATCTAAATTTATTTTTTCTTATCACATCAGATCTTTCTTCAGCTACAGCTTCTCATTCCTTGAGCCCACTGACTGCCATGGAAGAATTTGGTCTAGCACGCAGAACCACCTTTGGCCTTTAATACACTTTTGTACTTGAATATTTACCAGTCATGTCATCTCAAAATCTAACACAATTCATGTGAAAGAAGTTTCGCACCAACTCATTGTTATTGGCAATGCTGATATTGGATGCCAAATGATGTGGCACCACCCGCCTCAGGTGACTAGGCAGATGTGGAGGGTCACAATGCTGCTGGTTTTCCCCAGACCTGCTCCCCTGGTTACGGGGAGGTGCTCTCACCGCAGGTAGGTGCCCTCAGCCTGTCTAACAGAGGGAGCAAAGACATAGTGGTTGAATACAGATTATCTTCTTGTGAGTAGACATGAGCATCTGAGGAAGCTTGAAGAGTTAAAAAACTAAGGCCCCATATAATGTATGTAATTACCTACATGTGTATTTTATGTCATCATCATGAAACACCTAGCTAAATGCAAAGCATAGCTTTAGGATAAAATATGTATTTAGGTAACTAATTAAATAAAGGCAGTAGCAGTGAACACTGTCTTGAGAGAATAAAATTTACCCATTATAAAATTTAAATATAACACTCTCATCAGGTTTCTTCCTTCAAAGATTTGCAGTGATATTTCTGAGGCAGGGTCTCAGATTTTAGTAGAGATAATGTTCAGTGTCATTCCTAAACAAAAACATTGGCATAAAATGTAAGAAACCATTCTTATGATACTTTTGCAGTACTAGTATTAGCAATCATAGGACGTACAGATGTCTGATCACATTTAAATCTTCAGCTTCAGCTTCTATGTTTCAAATCTTTTCAGCTTATATGTTTCCAATTTTTACACTGGACCACTGCCCTGTTTATTCTGAAACACTTTTCCTTTGTTGTCTGATGAAGCAGGATATCAGTGTGACAGCTTCCAAGATTTTAACTTACATGTGCTTTAAAACTACTACACTAGGGTTAGCCATAACATGGTAGAAGTCACTGATTTCAGAAGTCAGAGACATTAGGAGAGTATCTGCAAACTAGACATGGTGGCTGCTAGTGTAGTTCAAATCTTAATGCAGAAGGTCTAAGAAGGAATATTTTCAGCTCTGTGAGGTATGAGTAAAAATTAATTTAATATAATAAAGTTGATAGTCTTTGCATGAAACTTCTGTGGATACGAATTGTATAAGATGACATCATTTATAATGGCTCATGGCAACAGAATATTTATATATTTATTAGTGTGACTGCAGCTTATTAATCCAAACTTGTTTTATCTTTGTTCAACTAACTTAAGTCTTTCATTGAAAAGAAGACATTATAATTGTATCTCCCTTCTCAAGCAGCACTGCTGAGCATAAGGACATTAGTAATGTTTGCCAGGCTTTAGGATTTATTGAGCTTTTAATAAAGATAATTTGGTTTGGATATTATCTGCCTGGAGAAAAACTTTCTGTATGCTGTTGAGCAGTGGTCACAAAGTGGAATACACGCATGACTGCATTTTGGAGCTGGATGGACGCTTATTTTGAATCTAATCATGCGCTGGTAAATGGTAAGTTAAGCTGACCTTCATTCTGCTCACTTTTCTGAAAATTAAAATTATAGATAATAGAAGAGAAGCAATTTAATGCTTTATTTTTCCATTATGCAGCAGCTTCATAAAGGAGAAGCCTGTGTTTTCAGCACGTTTAGTTCCTGCAGTCACTCTTTCATCTATGAAGTGAAAATAAACAAAAATATCATGGGAAAAGCAAAATGTTGAATTGGTAGTTTAGTTCTTCTCTTATGGTTCTTATATTAACCACATCTGAAAGTATAGCAATTATTAAAAGACCGCTGCCTTCTGAGACTAGAGTCAAATGCATTCACATTAAATATTAATTTCAGTATTTCCATACATGTGTATTTGAGAACACCCAGAAATGTACACATGCTGAAGATAACAAAAACAACATTCAGTTTGTGAAGGTAATACTATTTGCCTTCTGGGCAAAATGAATGTCATATTTATAAATAAACACGGAGAAGCTGAGATATCAATCCATTTGGGGAAAAGAAAAGCCAAAAAATATTTACAAGAAATTTCTGGTTTTAAAATTTGCATGTGTTTTAAGTAAGGAGTGTTTGAAGGAAAAAAATAGTCCTGTGTGCAGGAAGAACCTGAATGAGTGATAAAAGTAGCACACCTAAGAAGTTACCAGCCTCAAAGCCCTCCAGAACATCTCTATCGCACATTCACAAGGCCAGTTAGGTCAGGGCAGTGGAAAGGTTTGCTGGTGATGCAGAGCTGCCCAAAGTAGTAAGGTCAAAGGCAGACAGAGTAGCATTAGGAAGGACCTTAGGAGAATGAGTGACAAGGTGGCAAGATACCAGATGAAGTGCGATGTAAAAAGATGCACATGATAGCAAACGATTCACACATGAAATGCTGGCTTCTGAGCCGAGCATAACCACTCAGGAGTGAGGCCTTTGGAAACAGCAGCTATTTCCTTAAAGCCATCAGCTCAGTGTTTGGTAGAAGTCAAAAAAGCAAAGAAAATGAAAGGAAATATCAGGTAACCAATGGTTTCAAGGGGAAAATGGGGAATTCCATAAAAGAAAGATCCCTTGGAGGTTACTGAACAGACAAGCCAGGACAGGCAGGAAGAAATATCACACAGACTTCTCCTGCTTTTATGCTTCCCTAGGTATCTGCTTACGGGTACTTTTTGGACTAGGCAGATACTTGCTCTGAACCAGTACGACTATTTCATGTTCTTATGGGACACAGGAAGGTTGCATTAAATTCCAGCTCGTTCACAGAGACCAGGTATTTTCTTTGCCTGGTAACTTTATCTTAACCTTGAATAAATTTTCCCAGACACCTGAGTGAACATATAGTTTGTGGCCTTTCATAAGGAGTCTTAAGCACCTATGAAAACTATTCCCACTGGCTTTCAGTCAAATTTGCAGAAGCAGGAACATTGTGAGCTTTTTAAACCAGGAGTCTTGGTCCTTTCATTGATTTTGAGAGGCAGCCAGCACACCTGTGGATGCTGGAAAACCATTATAATAGTAATTATTTGCGTTTTAGTACCAAAATTATTAACCTTACTGTGGAAATTCAATCTAGTTAAAACTTGGCTTCTGTTCATGCAAAGTCTGAATTGCTCTGCCTTTCCTTGAACCCTACCTGACAAGCAGCATGCTTTGTAAAGGTTACTCAGCAGGGTATAGAGCAATTTTATTCCAAATGCATATAATGAGAGGGTGCGAGAGAAATGGCTGAGTCAGACACAGCTTGCCACTTGTCACTGCCTACATGGGATTAAGCAAGTGACCTTATGATGAAAGCCCCATATTAGTAGATTATTTATGAGGGCTGTTTGATATTGGAATAACACTCGACAAAAATGAACACTTATCTGTTGTGATACAAGGATGTATTTGTCCTCTTTGTTCAACTGCAAAAAATTCCTATTGCACTTGCAACTGATTAGCCCCATTTGAGGTGTTGCTCCCTGCCTTGGTGACATTGTAGTTGTACCCATATGGATGGACTTTGGAGACATATTGCAGCTTCTTTCCAGCCCTGTCTCTGGCCCTGTTTCCTCCTGCTTCCGGCTGAAGCCCTTGGATGGATCCTGGCCCTGGTTCATTGCTTGCCATGTCAGGGGGTGTTGGACCCTGTTATCAACTGCTGTGGAACTGTGCCTGTGGGTGAGGGCAGGGTTTGCACTGGGTCGTGCTTGGTTCCCAGCTTATCTCCTCCCATGGAGCAGCCAGTCCTCACTGCCCCCAAGGTGAGACCTCCCTATCAATATGGTCAGTAATAATGGGTGATGCTGGGATTTTCACAACAGGTCTGCCTGAATGTTGTTTGGATGTTAAGCTTGAATTAGTCGTTCATAGGACGATTATTATTGTCATGGCCCTCTGTGATGGCCCTCTGTGATAGTTACTAGACTAGAATGGTCCTAGATGAAAACAGAACTTTATGCAATAATTCCTTCATATGCTCAAACTTGTGGTTGCTCTATAACATATATGCAAGAGGCGTGTTCTTCTAAATCAAAGACTGACAGTGTGAAGAATTTAATGTTCTCTGCTAGTAGCTTACAATGGCCACCTTTGGTGCTGAAAATGGTCGTCATTCTCATATAGTTCTACCTTTGAAGGCAGTAAATCCCTGCATCCTGCCAAAGAGTAGTGTTACTGCAACTTGAAGCTTCTTATATATACATATGTTCGATCTGACTGTGTAAAATTTGATGTCTTTTCATGTTCTTTCTCTGAATTGACACAGCTTCCATTTATTAAACTCTGTAAATACAAAATTTGGTGTTCAAAAAAACATGTGGATGTGGCACTTTGGGACATGGTTTAGTAGGCATGGTGTTTTGGGTTGATGGTTGGCCTAGATGATCTCAGAGGTCTTTTCCAACCTTAACAATTCTATGATTCGATGATTCTATAAAATGGGAAATACAGATCATCCCAATTCCCTTTCTCCTCTGGCGTCACTTTGCTGTTTTAAGTCCTCTAAGGTTCTTTCCTCTAAGAAACCTCTAAGGTTTCCCAATGTCTTGCTGACTTCAGTGTACTTTAGTATTCACCTTTCTACAGAAGAATCAGTGGGGCTACTCAGAGTTAAAAGAGTTTAAAACGTCAAAGATGTCTCTGAAATCCTGCAGGGAACCTACATTCTCCAGCATCTTCCATGTAGGATTTCCAAGAACTTTTCCACTGCCAAAGGAAATGCTCTCTTTCCTCCTTCAGCCTTCTATTCACCAAATATTAAGTATGCACTTGAAAACACTGTTTTTTTTTTCCTTTTGAGCTCCTCAAGTGAAGATGACAAAGGGACTCAACTAGAAAGTTTGATCCCTTTACTCAGCTGTGTCTAACAAGGCATTAAATGTAGGTGTTACATGTACCTGCAAGCGTTCCTTCCCTGCATCCTTTGACCATTACAATGGTAACAGCATTATCCCTTAACATTAACTGAGGTGTTCTGTTTGAACTTTCAGGCTGCCACACCTGATAGCCAGCAATGCTGAGGGCATTTGTGAAACCTGATGTTTATGCTGTAAAGGAAGTCTATAAGAAATTAGGACTGCAGATTATTCTATTCCAAACAGC
Organism: Scopus umbretta; assembly: GCA_013400535.1. Classification (NCBI taxonomy): domain Eukaryota; kingdom Metazoa; phylum Chordata; class Aves; order Pelecaniformes; family Scopidae; genus Scopus; species Scopus umbretta. The sequence continues at coordinate 19,999 of VZTL01023815.1, read as the reverse complement.
TAGAATATAATATTTTAGAACAGCACCACTATCTAACATGAAAAAATAAAATCTCAGAAAGTCCTGACTGAATAAAGCCTTGAGCAACCTGGTCTGATCTTGCAGTGGATCTTGCTTTAAGCAGGAGGCTGGACTAGAGACCTCCTGAGGTCCTTTCGAACATGAATGATCCTATGATTCAATGAAAGTGAATCTCTCCCAAATCCAAAAAAACACACTGTGCAAGGCAGCTCCTTAATGGATATTTGCTTTTGGAGGCAACAGATAATTTCTTCTTCTGGAAGTGCAAACCTTGTGGGGAAATATTTTTTTCACTGATACACTCAGGTCATCCATTAACTTGATTTTCACATTCTGGAAGCAATGCAGATGCCAATTGTACAGAGCACAAAGGAAAAGCAGACAGAAAAGAGAAAGAAAGGAATATTAAAATAAACTAATGAATGTTTTTATCACTCTCCTTCATAACATCTAAAGGCTACTTACGGCTCAACTGACATAATATTTATGACCTAAGAACTTATTTAGTATCTTCACGCTTTTAATGAAGATGTGAACATGCTGCAAGTTAGACAAGTGTGCTTGTAGTGCTTGAAAGATGTACCTTATGGATTTTTAGTAAGAAAGGGCTGATGCACTTTTTGAACTGTGGCTCATGGACTGTTTTTACATTTCTATGATTTAGCCTTGTCTCAATGCTTCAGGGCTTAGTCTCTACTGGAGTCTTCTGTAGAAACTGATTATCTTAGGCTACCTATTTCAAGGTTTCTTGTCTCTTCCTTTGGATATAAAGAAAAGAAACAGAGAGAGAGAGAGCATAATTTAGAATGTGGCCTAAGTTTCAAATTTTAAATTGTTGCTATGTCACATGCTATCTCTAAGAAGAGCATATAATAAAGTAGAAAATATAAGTTTGGCAAGATCCATGTATAATGAATATTTTATACAGTGCATACTGCTTTCGGTGCATAACTTAGATAGTTTGAAAGAAGTCTTGCATCTGTTGTGATATATCCACCTCCAGAAAAACCCAGAATGCTTCATTCATATCACCCAATGGGCTCTTGCCTCAGATCATTAAGGCTTTAAAAAAGGAGATAAGAGAACTCCAAAGCAAAGAATCAGGGAGAAAGGAAGAAACCTGATTCAGAGACTTTCAGGCATGGGCAAGTGTATACGATGACAAGTTGAAGAGCTCTCCTGTCTCTCTTCATAAGACTTCTGCTGAAGGAGGATCAGGAGGTGAGTTTGGCAAGGCAGGGCAATTCCAGCAAAACAAAAGCACAGATGGGTAACTAAAAACTCACCAGAGACATCAAGCCTAAGAGAATTAAGGCTGTTAGTTGTTCCCAACCATCTGTAACGGTCATAAAACAGAGCAAAAACATACTATGTTTTGTTATTTTTCTTTAGTGATTTTGTTTAGAGTTGTGTTAATTGGGAATGTAACCCTTTCTCATAATACAGTAAGATTTCTTGTACCTGTTAAAGCCAGTTGATTAATCTTAGGGGAATTTGATAATTTGATAGACTACACCACTAGCATGTTATGTGCTTGGCAGACATGTCTTTTGATTATCTGTAATTCCCCACAAAATTCAGGGATTGGAGTTTGTTTTTCATCAATGAGCAAGGATTGTCTTAAAGACTAGCATCATTGACTACCAGCACAGAGAGAAATATCTCTGTGGGTTAATATATCTAAGGGGTTAGAGACAATCCATCAGACAGGATAATCCCATACTGTAGAAAAATGAACCTTGCTGTGTAGGAGGAAAACAGGAATACCTTTCCCTTAGAGAAAGAAAGACATTATACAGACTGCAGAAGGATGTACACTTGCATCAGCTCTGGGAATTGAGTGTTATCTCTTGAAAAAATGCCTAGGATTCCAGTTTAAAGATTTTCAAGTTCTTTTAAATTCTCAAGCAGAAGCATAATTATTAAAATGTATTTAAAAAAAACCTGTAGAAATCTACTATTTTCTATTATACAGTGTAGGGATCTATAGAAAAGAAGGTAGTAGTGATCAGTGTGCAGAAATGTCTATAGAAACCCTTCAATCACTGCACAAATTCTTTCACAACAACTGCCTATAGGCAACTCAAGACTAGTCAGAGCACAGCCATTTGGATACTTTGTGAGTATAGTCAATGGCTTGAAATGGTACCAGCCCACCAGAAGGCAGGGTCCTGCCAAAAGGAACTTTTCTTGTACCAGTTAGGCACTGGGTAGCATCCTCGCAGACTGCCTGCCTCTGGGACAACTCCATTTGGTAGAATATTTAGTGCATACTAATGACATGGCATCATGGGCTAAAGAAAATTAATAGGCGATGAAGAAGGAACATTTGTGGGCTGGGAAGTTTGCCAATGTTTTGATCTTAAGAAGAGAATGTTTAGAGAGATTAATTTCAAACACATTTTGTAAAACAGCAAGTCCTCTTTGGCTGTCAGAGTCACCTAGCCTGGAAGAAACCAGGCAGTTGTGTGCACACAAGGAGATGGGACGACCTGGGCTTCTGATTCTCTACTTGAAGTGTCAGCCCCTTTCAGTTTTGCCTCCCAAACCTCTAGCAGCACACTTACCTATAGTATGTGCTTGCTCTTGGTGACATCCATGGCTGAATCCTCACTGGTTTGAGAGCGCCGAATTTTGCCTCTAGTTTTCAAGACTAGCTATGATGCATTTATTGCTGGGTACATAACATTAACTGTGAAAAAAACATCCTTTATCAGCAAAATCAGAACTATCAATAAATCTGTCATAGTAAACAATACAAATCTGGCTACTTTTTAACATGGTTTTACCATGCAGAAAATCCCAAAACAAACCAACAAATTCATGGTTGCATGTTTAAGCAAGACACTTTTTTCTGATTAAAAATTCATTCATAACATACACTGTCCAGGAGAAATAAGATATGTTAGAGGCCTGTTAAAGTTTAAGTCACCTGATAGCACATTGTAGCAATATGACACAGATTATCATAAAAATAATGTATGCTTTTTAACCTTTTATAAGTTGCACCAGGGGAGGTTTAAGTTGGATATTTGGAAAAATTTCTACACTGAAAGGTTTGTCAAGCATTGGATCAGGCTGCCCAGGGAAGTGGTTGAGTCCCCGTCCCTGAAGGTATTTAAAAGACATGTAGGTGTGGCACTTGGGGACGTGGTTTATTGGTGGACTTGTCAATGTTAGGTTTATGGTTGGACTTGATGATCTTAAGGGTCTTTTCTGACCTAAATGATTATGTGATTCTATGATTTTCATATTACAGAGTATTGAGTGTACCTGTTAATACGAATGGGGACATGAATGTACACTATAACCTACCACATGATTTGTGCCTCCAGACCAAGCAGGGTTTTTTTAAAGTTGAGAAAGAAAGTTTAATCAAAATTTCACAAGGATCTTCAGTAATTAAGCTGCAGCTCAAGTACAGCACATACAAAAAATCTGGCAATTACTTGCAATACATTTGTGAGAGTCACAATCTGTTTTGACAATCTGAGAAGAGCAAATGGAGAAATTCATCAAACAAAGAGCAATACTTGTAAATACATAGAAGGGAACCATGAGAGAAAGCAGTAGCATGCTCATAGTCTAACAGACACATACCTGGTGATGAGGCATTGTTCTGCTTTCAGTGTTTCTTTTCGATGACTATAAGGGACATGAATTGGTGAGGATGGAGCTACGAGCAGAAAAGGAAGGAGTGTTTTTGGGGTTTGTTCCCAAACAGCAAAGTTCAAGTTTGATAGAGGCACTGGTACCCAAATGTCACAGAAATAAGCCCCAAAGACTTTCTTTACCAGAGTTTCAGGTAATGCATAGCTGATTCAGGCATAATTTGACATCTGTGGTAGAAGGAGAAGCTGCTTGGTAATTCAGAGAAAGCTGAGGAGTTGCCCTAAGCAAGAAACCTGCAGCCAACCCCTGGACCTGTGCCTGCCTGATGCACACAGAGGCATCACCCATGGACACTGTTCCCCAGACACTCCTTCTCTACATATAGCTTTTAACATTCACTTGAAACTAAGGGCTCTTCTGACAGGCTTCTCATGCACCTAAATAGGGAATTCACTTTGGACCACAGAAAAAGATTGACCATCACCCTTTTTAATGCTCCAATGTCATGCCACAGAGGTCTGCCTCACTTTTAGAGCTAAAGTGTACTGAAAATGTAGTAAGCCTGTCTCAGCTCCACAGCAGAGACTGACATCATGCTTGAGTTGTTCAGCATCCCCATTTACCAGCTCCTTTCCTCCCTCTCATATGTCCCTCTAGCAGTGAAGCAAGGCTCCTGATTTCTCTGTAGCCCCCCTTCTGCCCACCCCACAAAGCCAACATGACCAAGGCTGTGCCACCAGCACGGCACCATTCTCCTTCCTTCTCTCCCCTAACTTAATAAAATCCCTATTCATGAAGTCTCCTAATATCTCTGTGTGGCCTTAAGTCCAGAATGATGTATAAATGCTTCAAAGATGCAATGGGGTCACTGCAGCATTTTGCATCCTCCTGCTGCCTCCTAAGGTAGTAGCAAAGTAGTGCTGCAAATCCCTGGCTATTCAGTAAGTCAATCAAAGGCAGAGGTGGAGAAGTTGTTTTTGGGGTGGGGTGTACAACCTGGGGAAGGATTTGGCTAAAATGTGCACCCAGATGTGCCCAGCTCAATCATTTGTTTTGTGCTTAGATCATTGACTTGTGGACTCTTGAGTACTTTGCTTCTTTTCCCTTGCCATTCAAATTTCATCATCCTCCCTGGTTCCCAGGCAAGTTATGGTGCTAACAATGTTAATCACAAAATACTGAGGCCAGATCATGTAACTGAAGAAAAACTGAGGAAAGCAAGAACAGTGTGCTCAAGCAATAGTGACACAGAAACAAGAATTTAAAAAGTCTTAATCTCAGATGTGGCAATCAGGCAATACCAGCTCTCCCACAGCTTCTTTCCCTGATCTTGAACTAGGACTGAAAAAAATTTCAGCAGTCATTTACTCTGGCTGTTGTGATATTGTACTGGCCAAGCTAAGGGCTGTCAGCCCACATTTCAGGAACCTGACAGTAGAAACACTGACTCATGAATCCTGTAGCTAAACTAGTGTTACATGAATACGACTGCATGGGGATGCAAGCTGAAGTCTGTATTTTTATTGGGGTGTAAGACTGTTTTGTACAGTTGTTTGGTATTTCCATCTATTTAATATGTTTCTTTGGACTGATTCCATGTCATTTTTTCTGAAATATCTGTCTATAACAGAAAAAGGAAGGATTCATAGTTTATAAGTCCCTGACTAGAGCACCATCTTTAAACTGTAAAGTAAGTTTATCTGACTGAAATTTGGAAGAATTAAACCATTAATGGTAGTTTTACCCCTCTGAAATAAGACTTGTCTTTAAGTACCTCTTATCCTTACTTTTACTTCTTTTCCAAGCATGAACCTCACACAGTAGAAATCTGGGTACTACTTCATAAGCTGCTTCCATGAATTCCAGAGATGAAGAAACTTTGTTGTTGTTTTTTCCTGAGAGGCAAAAGAATCAGGCTTTAACTTCCATTGCTTATGATATTTTCCAGAACTCCCTCTGGAGAGTCTAGCCCACTTATATTTGGCAAGACATGAGCCAAACCTATTGCTGCAGACATAATAGCGAATGATGCTGGATGCAGGGCTCATCTGAGCATCACCCCATAAAAAGTTCCAGGCTGACCCCTGTGCTGTGTGCTGGGACACAGGGGCTTCCTGTGCATCAGTCATCACCTGCCAGTATGCCTGTCACCAGAGCAGTGATCTGCAACCCCAGGGATGCAAGGGAGGGGTGGAGTCCCAGTGTAATACAAGTAAGCTTCATATATGTACCCAGCTTCACTGGGACAAACTGATGCCCTTCTACCACTACTTCATAGCTCTCCTTTACAGAAAAGTGAAGTAAAATAAAATTAGCTTGAGCTCCAAAAGCTTTGAAAACTTGTAAAATACATTTTAAGAAGAGGGGGTGGGAGAGAAAAAGCTTTAAGTCAAAATTACAAATGAACCCTTAAAAATACTATGTCTGAAAGCATGTTCATATTTCATGAAAGTGGTTACTTTATGATGCTCATCCCTCAAACTTCTGACACATATTGCATCAGTTCAAGGATAATGTCCCAAAAGGTAGCACAGCTATAGCTGCTCCCACACCACAGGTAGAAGCCACCAAGGCCAAGAGAATCCCATACGAACTTTGCACAGTTCCATCTGACCCTGAAATCAGACACTTATCTCCCTAGGCTCCTACAGTCAATGGAGAGAGAAAGGCATCTCTGAGGGACCAACCCATGCTTGTTGGAACCATTTGTTTTAGATTTTTGTTAGCAATCTGTATAGTGTTTGCTGTCAGAGAGTGTGACTGGGAAAGGAGCAGGAGATGAGGGCCGAGTGCCAATATCTGCGGCAGCATGGTCATGGGGTCCCCTCAACTGTCATACTCCACTGCAGTTAAGAGACAATGCAAGACCATAAATATTTCAATGAGCTTGTTTACACCCCAGAATGTTTGAAGATATTTCCAAGAAGATGATCAAATCTGTCTGTCTTACTGCCATTCTTACTCCCTTTCGTTGCTTCCATGGAGTTAATTGTTGGTCCACAACCAGCACCAGCATTTCAAATGCCACTGAAAGGGATTTCCCATCCATAATACCATCTGTTGTATTGGTATCTTTCCTGCTAGTCTTTAGTGTTACAAAAATGGCATATATTTCACATGAGCTTAATAATATCCAGAAAAATTATAAACTGTTCCTTGGGGTACCTGCTCTGTTTATGACCTTTCCTTAAAAAACCACAAATACAGAAAGCCGCTGGCTTGACCACAATACTTGAAGGTGTGTCATTTGAACTCCCCTACACAGAATGAGGCTTAAAAACAGGAACTAAGTGGTTAAAATGAGCTCTTAAAAGAGCTTTTTGAAAATACTGAACATAAAAGAGAAAAGTATTGAGCTAAAATGCTGGTTCACTCAAAGAATGCTCTTTCCTCTAGTTAACTTATTTTTTTCGTCAGACAGCACAGGATGAGTTTGAGCTGGCTTTTCTTCAAAAATAGTATTTCTGTAAAGCTGTGTGCTTTGTCCCAGTGAGATATTGCATAGGAGAAATATTTTTGAACGGACATTTTAAAGGTATACTTCACAACAGTGTCACACCTCTAGGCATTTGTGTTGCAGGAGTAATAGTGAAAAAGATTAACAGGTTGTTATAGCAGCAAGCATTAGGCAATGACTTCATGAGAAAATCGAATGATATCAGAATAGCATCTTGAAAATAGCTGCTTTTGCTAGGAGTTTCATTTTGCAGGACAGGCTGAATGCTTTCCTCTTCTCCCAGCCCCTGCAGCTCAAAGGAGCTGTGAGCGCAGGGGAAACCTGAAGTCATGTCTCAAGCTCAGTGCAGGGATGAGTACAAGCAGCTGGATGAGAGAGGTGTGAGCACTGTAGGTTTGGAGGGTGTTCTCTTGTCTATCTCACAGCTCACTGAGCACTTCCAAGAAGAAAGAAATTTTCCCCAAAGATTGCTTGCTGTTACTCCTCCAGATTTCTCCCCAGGCCTCAGTCCAACTCCTTGACTCAAACTGCCTGTGTCCCTCAAGCTTCTGTGCAGAGGGTTTCTATATTCAGACCTTAGCACAGTGTCACACTAAGCCTTCCAACACCCATGGAAAAAGGAGGTCTGGGAAGGGCAGAAAATAGGCAGCATGAATGGGGTTGGGGCTGGGATGGCCACGGTGTTGTCCGAAGGAGTAGCTGTTATTCTGAGTGACATCTGAGGATTCACTGACCATTTCCATCCCCATAATGGTTTCTTCAGAAGCAGATTCAACGACCTTTTAGGTCTGTCTGCTTATCCCTGTTACTGCTTGCTAGCAGTTGGGTTGGTTGAGGCTACCTACCTTACATCTCTTCCTCCAAACAGATGAGGAACTAGGATTCAAGGACTTGGTAGGTGGATATAGAAGATTATCTCAAATTTTCCTTTCCCTGGTCTCTCCAGATCCCTTAGCTAACCCATGGTTTTCTCTCTTCCCAACTATTTCCATTCTTCTGTGGTTTTAGCACCTCTTTTTGATTACCTGCGTGCTTACAGGCAAAGGGAAGGTGAATGAGGGCTTGGCACTCCAGATGGTAGGGAAACACTGGAGTAAAGACATAGAGTCTAATACCAAAAGAAAAAAAAAAAAAAAAAAAAAGGCATTTTAAACACCTACACATTGCTTACAAAAGCAAAGAAAATTTCTACAATAGCAATCTCCTTCTCCGAAGAACCTGATTTGTAGAAATGAGCTTAAAAATATAGATTAACTTTTCCATAACTTCAGGATGCTTTTCCAGATAGACTCCTTCCAGGCTTTGCTACATGATTGCCTCTCTGGCCCTGAGATGTCACCTGCTGGATACAAGTGATCAGGAGATCACACACAAGCTGATCTGATCTATGTGTCCAATGGGAATAGACAGTGAAATGCTACAAGACATCACTCATAGTAGGTGAGACAGAAATATGGCAGAGGGGGTGCATGAGGATGACCAGATAACTTAATCTCATGTATAATGCATGAAACTTTGTGGATCTGCAAATTTATTGCTGAGGACAAGCACTAATTGCAATGCAAAAGCAGACAGCACCAGCCAGTGACTGTTTAGGTGCTGCAAAAGCATCTAGGGGCATGTGGCAGACCTTTTTGCTGTTTTTGTGCTTGGCTGGGAAGATGTAACTCATTGCAGAGTTTCTGCTTCTGATACAATGAAAGAACAACACCACAAGCTTTCTGGATTATCTGCTTTTAACAACTGAGAAGATAGTCCAGTCCTCCAGGCTTTTCTCCTTTCCAGAAATATAGGACATTTCAGTCAAGATGCTAAACATTAAGAAGGTAAGCACTCACAACTGATAATATTTAGAACAGTAACCAAAATGGCCACAAACTTACCAGATATCAAAAGATACTGCATAAGACATTAATGAGTTCTGTAAATGACTCTTCATCTGACAGGATCAGAAAGTTACAGTCCACTACATTTTTTAACGACACCCTGCTGTGACTTCAGGAAACCATGGTGTTGAATCTCAATTTACGACCCAGCATTGGTTAATGAACCTCAGCCGAGGAGACAGAGACAACTAATTATTTGCACATTTGGACATCTGAGAAAAAAGAGGAAGAATAGGAATGTCTTAAAAAGATGGAGGGAAAAAAAAAAAGACTCATTAGCACGCCAAGGCATTTAATTTAATTGCCTGGGTAACAGATTTCTCTATAAAGAAAACAAATACCTACTCTGGCTTCCCTTCTCCCTATACCTCTGAATGAACTAGCCTGAGGAGAGAGACAGAGGTGCTGTATCCTTGGACACCTGCCTTTTAACTACAGACACGATATACATGCCAAAAAAAAATGTGAACAATAGATGTCCCAAATATTTGTTGACTTGTAAACAGCAAACAGTCCAAATCCAGTACTAGTCATAAGAGTCTGAAAGCAATTCAGAAGAAGCTAGCATCAACCATAGTGCTTCAAATCTTGCCAAAAATGTTAAGGATAGAAGACAAAACTGATTTCAAATCTCACTTCCAGGCATGCTCTCTTGGTAGCACATAGAGGCTCAAAAACATACTGGCATCTTTCATAGAATCATAGAATCATAAAGGTTGGAAAAGACCTCTGAGATCATCTAGTCCAATTGTCAACCCAACTACACCATGCCTAGTAAACTGTGTCTTGCAATGCCTCATCTACACGTTTTTTGAACACCTCCAGGGATGGTAACTCCACCACCTCCCTGGGCAGCCTGTTCCAATGCCTCACCACTCTTTCAGGAAAGACATTTTTCCTAACATCCCATCTAAACCTCCCCTGGCACAACTTGAGGCCATTACCCCTCATCCTATCACNCCACCACTCTCTGGGCACGGCCATCCAGCCAGTTTTTAACCTAGCAAAGAGTACACTTGCCTAAGCCATGAGCTGCCAGCTTCTTCAGGAGAATGTTGTGGGAGACTGTCAAAGGCTTTACTCAAGTCCAGGTAGATAACACCCACTGCCTTTCCCTCACCCACTAGATAGGTCACCTGTGCCAATGGAAGGTCCTTTCTAAATCTAAGAAAAAAATCCAAGGGCTTGATTCAATTTTTAGTTTTCCCGAGCCTGAGGGGCTTTTCCCTCCCCTCTGCCCATGGCAAGGCTTGAGTAAAGTCCTCAAACTCTCCTAATAGTCAGCGTTGGTCACAGCTTCATAGCTGTGCATCTTCCCTGCTCTACTTTCCTTCCCCCTTGCCCTGAGGCTGGAGTGACTTCTGGTCCTGCACAAAGACATATGAAAGGAGAGCTTTTAATCTCACCAAGAAAAGAAAGGATTTCAGCCTGATCACATTGTTGCTTAGAAAAAGGAAGCAAAAGTCTGGGGGATGACCAAGAAATTATGGTTCAGTAGTAAGACTATAAAATTCAAGCACATATTCAAACTAAGAGACGACTTATATATACATATATACACACACATAGCACACACATATACATGTATGTATATGAAACATCTTCAAAACAAGGGTGGACTCATAAGCAAATGTCTATGATCTAGTAGTATAAACTTCCTTAGAGAGAAACAGTCACTGACAGGGTGTGACTTATCTCATTCTCAACTAAATGTCCACAACAGGGCAATTGAATTGCATTGGAAAAGTGTCTGTTTTTCTCCATTGGCTATTAAGGAAGCATAAAGGCACTAGTTGTTTGGCCACACAAATCTTAAAAAAGGTGCTGAAAATGCAAGACAGGGATGTCTGTTCAATTAATACTTAGCTGGAATAAGTGCTTTCAGAAGAGGCCCATGCTTGGTACAACAGATAACAATACAAATCAGCATTTCTTATTTATAGAACTTCTAATAAGAATAAAGAAATCCAAGCTCATACAGAAGTGTGGTCCATAAGTAATTAATCTTTCTGTAGAAAAAAGTACTTACTATTCACAAACAATCTGACACGAATAATACAAACACATTTCCCAAAATGATGTCGTTTAATATGTGTTATACCTTCAGGAAGAAAAGAAGTTGTGAGGAAGGTGGTTGATCTTCAACAACAATAACTCAGAATTACCAAGAAGATTTAAAGATTTTTTTTTCCTCTGGAAAAGACCCAACCTAATCTTCCAGAAATGTAAATGTAATACCGATTTCCATTAAAATGTTAGACTGTTTCTGATGCTACATTAGGGAATAAACCACACCTTTTCCTAATACAGTTGCTACCACAAACTGAAATAAATTTTCTAATTCATAAAGACATGTGTATGCATATTATACACTGAGCTTTATCTCACCAAATTTTAACCATATAGTTGGGCAACTAGTCTGCATTAGGCAGCCAGTTTGAAGTCAGTCTTTCTCAGCTCTGTATAACCTCAGCAGATGCAGATCATCCCTAAAGTCCAACCTGGGAGTACCCTACCTGTCCTAGCTATCCATAACAGAAGATATAAGCACTACCAGAAAGTGCCTCTTTCTCTACAGTGTTTTCAGATTAAACCTAGGCCAAATTTATTTCAGTTGCCCCAGTGAGGAGATCTGGGTTGAACTCCACTTTACATTGCATGGTGGGGGAATGTCCCAGGGGAAGGAATCTTGCAAAATCCCCAAAGAAGGCTCCATAACAGAAGAATGCAAATAATGGTCTGAAATTCAGACCTTCAACCTGATGTACGCCATGAGGAAATGCAGTGACATCATGTGTCCACCTGGTCTGCAAAGGGAAAGGAAGGTTCCTTGTCTATGCTGTACGTGACCTGGCCAGTCCTGGGAGAGGTGTGAAGCCTGGCATGGTCTCCACTGACCTGTACATCCAAACTGAGCCAACCCAGATCGCTGTGAATTTGGCATCCATCATCACGATCCACCCAACATCCTCACATAATGTGAACACAAGGACAGGCTCAACCCATACAGAGATCTGCAGAGGCACTGCATGTCGCTGGCCTGATACAATGCAAGTAAACGCAGCTAGCCTCAGAAAGGCCTTTCAAATGCTTTAGAGACACAGCCAGAGATGATTGGATCCTACAGCTCTCAGAACTTCAGCTTGGGGAAAATTAACTCACTTGACTGCAGATCTGAGTCACGTTTACCTGCAAATCTGCCTTCAGTGAGTCACATGTACATATTTTCCTTCATGAAAAGGAAACCACAGATGCTTCTTATTGCATCCACAAGACTTTTTGCTCTTTTCACAGTATTTCTTCCTGTTTCTGCTAAGGGTCCCTCCAGTTTCCCATTATCTTCTTTCTTGGCCTTACTCCATGCAGTTTTTCCCAGCTACTCACTGTCCTGACATCCTCTTGCCCTCCCAAACTCCTTCCCTTATCTCACATTTTCCAGCTCTGTCATTGTCCTCTTCTGGTTTTCTGTATCTTCTTCCCACACTATACATTCCCATCTGCAGTCTTCTGCACAAGAAATTACATTTTTTTAGCAACCATTGATGACAACCAATTGTGGTTATCATTTTTATGTGGGCAAATGTGACCAAAATCAATTCTGTGAGAATTAAAAATGAGAAGAAAACCAGACCAATCCAAGCCAATGGCTAGCACTCTATTTGGATCATAGAGCACTTAGACCTGCTCTAGACCAGGGTAACTACACCCTAGCACAGCCAGTGGGTTTTCCTGCAATGGCTCTTCCACAGCCCAAGATATAATTGCACTGCCACAGAACCCTGACCCTGGGAATGTCCTTTGATTGACATGAAAAGGGAGTCTGATCATTAGGCAAGGGGTGCCGATGATAAATTTGGGGAGATGAGATGAAGGGAGAGAAAGGTAGTCTCTCTGACATAAACCTGAAGAGTTAAATCTGAAAACCTGAAAGCTCAAAGTACCACAGCATCTGCAAGGTAGGTACGGAGCTACGTGGAATCGAGAATGAAAGGAACTCCTTGCTGAATTAACAAACAGCCTTAATCCTGCTAATTCCCATGGAGCAAATTCCAAAGGGTTGAAGAGCTAAATTCATATGGCAAACTGCAAATGGATGTTATTGTGCTTCACAATGTAATGTTTTTATCACCACTGAACTCCACAAAAATTTCGTCCAGATTAGCTTTCTGTCTAAACCCACCAAATCTGTGTCCATTAAAGTAATTTCCACATAGTTATAAGCTTGTTATACTTGTCAAGTAAAATTGAATTTGCACAAAATTTCTTGCCATAGGGTATGTGGAGTTCAGTTATTAAAATGTACTTTAAACTTGGGAAAATGTTGTCAGCAATCAGTCTGTGGCTTTGTGCATTGACAAATGTAAATCAAAAGAGTATCCCTACAAAAAAATTAATTGGCTCCCAGAATAAGAAATAAAGAGACAATTCCGAAAAATCTGTAAACACAGTAACCTGAGGAAAGAGGGATCACATGCTTTCAGAGAATCCTTAAAACTGATAAAATACATTAAACAACCCATTTTTGCTTCTTTATTTTAATCTCTTCATGTATAAGCTTCTGGCTCCAATTAAAATCTTCATATTGCTTAACTAACATCCACTGCAATGAAGTGATAACAAACTTAAACCACGGGACTGGTCTTTTGAAAATTAAGAATTCCGGACTTGGAGGTAATTGGATTTATAGGTCTTAATCGATTGTAGGCCTTAACTGATTATAAACCCAAGATCTTTCTGTCACATCCTAACCATTATTTATTTATTGATTGTCCTAATGCAAGACTCCAAGCACCTCTTAATCACTAGGCCAAAATAACAACAGCATTTTAGACATTTTAGATTTAGTTTCAATTGGATTAAGGGCACTGTCAAGCTTAGCCTTTCATAACTAGATATTTAATTTCTCAGTCCTACTGTTAATGCCTTGAAAGTGCTTTTCTTTCCTTAAAGATAAGACTCCCACCAGTGCTTGGTCTCATAAAGGAGTGCGAATGGACTGCAGGATGTGTCCCAATAGGGTCTCAAAGGACCCAGGCAAAATTATGTGGCATACTATGTAGAGCAAAAACATACTGCCATGAAGAGCATTAATGACTGACAAGATGAGAAGATGCAGAGAGGTCTGAACACCGGCTTTGATTAAGAGTGATATGTTAATGGAAGTGAAGTGAATGCTGGCATGTGCCTCAGTAGAGAAAGACAGCACATCCTGTGAAATAATTCTCATCACATGAAAGCTAAATGCCAGACATAAGATGCCTAAGTTTAACCAGCTAGATGTAGCTGGATCTCTGTCTCTGTTCTGCTTAGTGAACTGGTCCTCAGCAAATCAGAAGAGCAGGTCATGCTTACTCGCACGGCATCAGTTTCTAATATTAAACAATGAAATGAAAGACTTGGGTCTATTTGATGGCAACAAAAAAAAATCAGAGTAGAAGCAATAGAACCTGTTCTGCATTTCCCATAACCTGATACGGTTTACACAGCTCAGTGGGTGAAGGTGATAATTTAGCATTGCCTCTTTACTATTTTTTAAATGACCTTCCTATTTCTTTCACTGTTTCTTCATATACAGCCAAGAATTTCCAGCTACCAATCTAAAACATATTTTCAATACAACACTTTTCACATTTTTAGTGGCATTTCTCTGTAAAACTATTGAGTAATTACAAATTCTCTGATATCTTCCCTATGAGTTAGCAACAGTGCTGGAGCCAGGCTGTCATACAGAATTACCTGTTTTTTCTTTCATTCTTATTTATTTCATTTCTAAATACCTATTTCTCAGAAACTGGAATTGCTTCTAATGCTCTGCATTGACTCATTCATCCCATTTTCTTTTTGCATTTATTATTTCTCATCAATTATGAAATACACAGTCCTGAAACACCTTAAGATGGCTGAAAGTTTAGGTAAATTAAGTTCAGTCACTTTTTGTAAATTGAAAAATTACAAAAATGGCATAAAGACCAACAATTTCATTAGTAAAAAGCATCAAATAAAGTGCTCGATTCTTAAATTTTCATCAGTTCCAATGTCCTTTTATGCCACTCTCTTTAGGGCAGTTTTAAAAATAGTTTGTATTATTAACCCGTGAAAGCAGCCACCAGACTGCCTGAGCACACAGTCTTCTCACTGAGCCATGACCAAATACAACACAGAGGTGAAAGGAAAGGAAATTCTGGGGGCTCCGGACAGGCCCCAGTTTTGCAGCCAAGTGTCACTGGTGCAAGGAGGTGGGTTGGCTCAGGATGCAGAAACTGAGTCAGATGCAGCCCCACGGAGGCCAGGCAAACTTGATAATTTAATCCATGTTTCTCAAATCCTGGCTCAACATCCTCTCTCTATTAGATCAGCGTAGCTAATGGTGGAAAAAAAGGTCAAAAATAATAAGTGCTGCAGAGGTCGAAAAACTCATCACTTCTAGAGTGCAGCAGTGGTAGGTGCATTGATAAAACTTCCTCATGTCCAGTGAGGGGGAGGGTTCCATGCTCTTTTCTAAATTTTTTTTTTGTTAAGGTCCTTTTTTAAGGATCCTTTTATCTTTATGAATTTTAAGGTAGATGTGGAGCACAGAGCTGCCTGGGTCGCAGGAGACACATGCTGTGAGATGATAACTGCTTGTGGTTTACATGGTAACACTCTTTCCTCTTACATTTGATGCAGGATGGCATATGGATTAACCCATAACTGGATTCCTCTAGAGAGATCAAGAGGCTTGGAGTGTCTGGGCTTCATTTATCTGACACACTTTTCCACGATTTGGCTGCATACAAGTCCAGTCCTGGGGTGCCTGCATGTTCCTCCACTCCCTTCCCAGAGCATCTCGCCAGCATTTGATTATCGTACAGTGTGTTCACTTGCCTGTCCATCATTGCTGCCAAAGCCACACTTCCTAATGCTAGCTGCCTTCCCCTCACTCTGCTTTCCTAGACCTGCCTTTGCACAGAACCGTTAGCGATCCCACCCCCCCTGCGTGTGCTGCAAAAAGAGACGGACACAAGCCGCTGCACCCACCAACTACACAACTGCTGTGGCCAAGCAAAATGACTGTAAAGTCTACCAGAAGCAAAGAACAATGCATTATCTTTTAATGATTCCTTTGGTGTACTGTACAATTCCATGGCTGAATCTTACAGGGTTATTAAAAATCTACAGAAATCTGTAGATATTTTACTTTCTGTTAAATTCTGTAGAAGTTTTCCCATAGGGATCTTGGACTGAGGACCCTGCAAAATCACAGTAATAAAAAAAACAGGGTTAAGTCCTTGTTTTTACCACCCACCACTGACCTGAACTACTCCAGCCCCATGCCACCATGGCCAGAGAAAGATTTAGGAAACCCTGCAGCAGTGTGCACAGCGGCACCCCCAAACAAAATTTCAGAAGAGGATTCTATGCAGCTCCAATGGCTTTGTACAAGCCCTGGCACTCATGGAGAGGCTTAACCACCCGTCGATGAAAACCACAGCTGGGTGCTCACAGCATACCTGACCAGGTGGTGGGCCGTAAAATATCCCGCCCTGCTGGGAGCCAGTGCCCCATGGCTCAGGGGCCATCCCACCCTCCCTCCTGGAGAGCGATTCAAAGCAGGCCTGATCCTAACCTCTGCCAACTCTGCAGTTCACTTAATTGCACAGCAAAAAACCTGTTTATCAACACTAATTCTTGACTGCAGGCGGGGCTCCAGCATGGCTGTGCGGTGCTGCTGGGTGGGCTCCTGCCTGCAGCCTGCTGCCTGCCCGGCCGAGCAGAGCTCTCGGACCCCCGAAGCCATCAGCACTGCACGCCCCCCGGCACAGCAGCCGCCCCAGATGGCGAGCAATTGAACACTTGGGGTCTCGCTACAGGCACCTGGAGCATCATCTATATAAACTGTGGGTGAGAAGGAGAGAAGAATAGTCTAATAATTTCCTGTTGTGTAATTACAGTAAAAATAGCTAATCCTGAATAAAGTTATTGCTTCGTTGTTGTATCCATGGCAACAGAAATGGATAGCGACTGCTAGACTGTCTGCAAATGAACATGGCTTTCTTCTCCATCACATAAGGCTGTTCAGTCTGCCCCAATGCTGCAGCGGGCAGACAAGGAATGGCTTGGTCTCCATGCTGGGGTGGTCTCTGGCTTGGTCTCCATGCTGGGGTGGTCTCTGCGCTGGGGTGAGCAGGTCCAGTGGCAGGGAAATGCACGCCCACACTCAGCAGGCTCCATATAAGCCCGTTACACTTTCAGAGCACCCTGGTCTGCTCCCCCGGGCCTTTTCCAAAAGCACACACAGGGAAACATGAGGAAACACACAGTGCAGGGAGATGTGGGCTTATCCCCAGCATTTCCAGCCAGCCCCTTGCCTCCCAACAGGCTCCCAGTCAGGCTACCGGCACCAGCATGGGCAGTGGGTGAACACACTCAGCCTTCCTGGCTTTTTCTTCTCCACCTGTCTCCAAGGGAAAGGCCAATGATGGTGATTAAGAACAGGCGATCCATGTGTCTGCTCATCTGTCTCTTCCCCTGCTGTTGCTGAGACACAAGACCTACTTTCTGCTAAAACAAAGTAGTTTTTTGCATCATACTACTCATACCTTACAACATCTAACACAATGTAGATGAGTTTCTTAAAACGGTTTCCTCTCTTGTGTGCTCTTTGTGTATTGGCCAGTCCTATGCTACAGCTGTACAAACACAAATTCATTCTCTGATCTTGTAGTGCTCTGGAAAGGAGCAAGCTGTTACTCCAATTGTACAGGCTCCTTATATAGCTCTTCCATACTACTGCAAACTCTTCACCACAGATTTAGTCTTGGATGCTTGGCTTGATGAGGAATTTTTTCTCCTGTCATTAGGCGCAGCTGCTGGTAAAGCTACAGGATCGTCCACAAGTGTCAGGCAACTAGGCAAGATTCCCATGCTTATATAGAATTAGTGACAAATGCTGACAGAAATGGCCAAAATTAGAGCATAAAAAATAGCATTGCAATCTTCCATTGTAAATCAGCAGACCTCAAATGTCCAGTTTCAGACCTAAAGTAAGTGAATACAGTTTTATTGGCACCTGCTTATACCATTTAAAGTACTATGTTCTCCAAACCACTTTCAAATAAAATTGCCTTCAGGGACAGAGTAGTTGACTGAAATAACTTTAACTTTCCCACCACTGCTAATACTGATACTATATTACTACATTTCAAAATCACAATTACCTTCTCGCACAGCATCCAGAAGAAGTGAGAATATTAGTTACTGTGTTAGATGATCTAAAACAATGAAAGAAAAATGTTGCAACTCTACAGCATCAGGTTCCAGAGAGATATGACTTAAAAGTACTGTGTGAAATCTCCTCTAGTGCTCATGAGGGCTTAATAATGGCCACCTAGTTTACACAGTTATTCTCTTCCAGTTTTCATTATTCTGAATAAACATGTCACAGTCTTCTGCTCCTCTAGATGGCCTTTCTCCATGAGGTTTTTTCTACTTTTCTAGTAAACAGACACACCTGGAACTTGTGTGGTGGATGAGCCCTCTCAAAGAAAAAGTACAGCCAGAGGCTTTAACCCTTGCTCCTGCTTACACTTCAAATTATAGTCTTTGTATGCAAGATAAACAGTATGTACAGCAGAGCTAGAAACTTCGAGCAGAGGCCATGCAGACCACCTCACACCTGGCTTAAAGCTTGCTTAAGATCATTTGAGTAGAGCCAAGTGTTCATGCCAGCTCAGGATCTGCCATCTCTTTCTTCTCATTCTCTTATTGATACTTTAAGCTTACTACATTTGGTATCTGGATGCTTCATAAGTAGCTAAAATAATGATGACCTTTGATCCTGCATTCACTGATACCAGTGCTAAAACCCTGCCTAACAGACATGCGATGGGAATTTGGCTTAACTGGATCAGCCACAAACTGGTAGCTTTCTGGTGGTTAAAAAATACGAATATTGTCCCTCTCTGACTGTACATGGAGTAGTTCACACCTTTTTCTTTGCCTTTTCTCTGCTTAAATTTAGAATCGAGCTTTATGTGGTTGGGGGGAGCACAGAGGGGAGAGCTCATTTTATTCAAGTGTTATTCAGTGACCCCTCAGGCTAGTGTCTGCAGTGTCCCACCCCAGGTGCACAGGGGATGCCACCGAGCCCCCACCTCTGTATAGAAGGGGATGACTGAAAAGACAGCAGTTCCGAAGTGCAGCTACACAAATGCCTAAAACAAGGGCATGTGGTGGTCTGTGCTCCACCTCCCACTGTGGGCATAGAGCAGCTATGCTAGGGAACAGGATGAGGAGAAGTACAAAACAGCTCCATAAAAGAGATGAAATAGACTTGGACTCTCCAGCCTGAAAAAGTCATGACTGAGGGCAGCTACACCAGGAGTCCAGAAAGCCAAGTGTGGAGAAGGGAAACAAAGAGTGCTTATTAATTATGTTTTGTAAAACACAATTGAGATGACAGTGTAAGAAACAGGCAGGTGGGGGTTTCAAACAAGCTCCAGCTGAACCTATAGGCATTGGGTCCTCAAGGGCAATACCAGGTGACATCAATGGGTATCATCAGCATCCTTTTTCACAGTAAGCAGTAATATAGCTACCTTGTGTATTTTCTCCTTCATGTAACAGGGTCTATTTATGAAGTCCTGCCCAAGCAGTCATTCCTGTAGGTACAGCCTAGGAGAGCAAGCACCTCCCTGGGCTCAGGTGTGGAGACATCTCCCAGCGTGTCTGTTGTCAGCGGGGTAAGAATTCACCAGGACAAGAGCCGACAATCTCTAAAGTGACAGTCTTACAAGGTGGCAATTTGTAAGCTATAAAAGAAACAAATGCAGATCATTAGATCTTGTCAACTAATTAACATCCTCCTAATGAGAACTGGCTGTAATAAATTACTTGAAAAAATGGTCCAATAATTTATGTCACGATCATTCCAGCTTGCTGGGGAGTGTTTTCTTCTTGCACACAATAAACACCAAGAAGAAAGGAAAAACTTATGGAATAAAAAGCTTTGTTTCACACCAGCTGTAGCCCTTCCCTTCCCTTC
>VZTL01023813.1:0-15849 GCA_013400535.1 Scopus umbretta | reverse complement strand
TACGCCGCCCCGCCGCCCGGCCGGCGGGGGGGGGGGGAGCTGGCGAGGTGCGTGGGAAAGGCAGGTGCCAGGCGGGTGTCCCTCTGCCGCGGCACAGCCGTGCCCGGGGCGCTGCGGGCGGTGGTCCTTCGTGAGCCCCCCCTTCCCCCCCAGCACCCGCCGCTTTCGTGCCCAAAACGGGATAGAGCCGAAGNTGCTGCTGCATGCGGGCAGAGCTGCGCATAGCACGGAGGTGCTCATTAAAACACTTGGAAATCCTGGTTATATGGCTAACAAGAGAAAAGGAATTTTAGAAGCCGTTTAGGTTTGTGGGTTTGGGGTTTTTTTTCCCCGTATATGACACCAAGAAAGAACAGTATTTACCAAAGCTTTGATTTGGAGTCGTTAGCATAGCGCAAAGTGGAAGAATGCTTGGTTTTCTCCCCATCATCTCTGTGGAGAGGCACTTGAGACAACTGCACAGATCTGACCCCGTGCTCTCACCCAGCCGTTACGGAGCTCACTCCTCCATGGCCTTTCTGATAGGAGAGCGGTTCTGGTCACTCTGACTCCCGGTGCCCCTGGCAGGCTTTCCGGAGCCATAGGCTTGCTGCCGGTGGGCTGGATGCACTGTACATCATGTCTGTACGTGTAATGGTACTAATCCTTTTCCCACTGATACTTACTCCGTCCTCAGTCACGTTCCCTCACCCATAAAGGGCATTTATCTCGCAGGAAGATCCGAAACCTGGTCATGAAAAGGGCGTAGCAGAGAACAAGAGTACAAAAATCCCTTATGCATCATGTCACGTTTCTTCCGCGTCTTACATACCATCGTTTCCTTTCACTGGTCGGTTTTATGTTTGAGATAGGACAGGTTTGATGTTACGTATGTATTTAAAGGTTTTAATGGTACCATATGCACGTAGACCTAGATGTCAGTGGGTATGTGCCAGTCTATGTAGATGGCGGGGGGTGTTGAAGGGGAAAGATGCTCTCAGATAGTTGGACCTGGCGTGGAAAGGAGCCTGCCCGCTCTGCTGGCAGGACACGGGTAATTCGCGTGACAGATGGCCTGAGCGGGGAAGAGAGGACCCCCTGAGCGCGCGTCTCGGTGCCACAGGGCATACCGCACGCTTTCAGATGGTTTCTCTTTTCCACGCGTACCCTCCATACCACAACGCTGTGGGACAGAAATGCCACGAGGGGAGCGGAGCCAGGCCCCCTGCGCCTACGCTGCGGAGGGCGGCACGTGTGTGGGACCTGCCACGGGACACAGGTGTGCTCATCTACCCAGAAAGGGACGGAGAGCCCTCCAGCAATGTTTTCCGTTGTGCGGTACGTGATAAACTTTTACAACAGAGTGGAAAATCCAGGGAATGTGGTTGGAGTATAGTCGTTCATCTTGGACTTGTTTTTCTGTGTATGTTTTTATTTTTATTTCCTGTTTGCTAGGACCAGGCACAGAATTTGGGTGCAGACCTGCTTTTGGCATCTTTCCTAGAGCTGAGGGTTTTTCTGACTGGTGTTTGCCGTGGGGATCTTCATGTATGTGTATGTGGTGCTTCAGTGAGGCAATGAATCAACAGTTTAACTATGCCCTCTTCAGGAAGTTTTCTCATCATATAGCACTGGGCAAAGTTTTCCCTCTGTTTTATTTATATGTTTCCAAAAAATGATTCTCACCCAACCTCTTTTTCCAAAGTCATCCTCCATTCAGTCCGTCTCCTTCGAAATGGAAACATCCCTCTAGTCTTTTCAGTTGCATTCCTTTGAGAGCGACAGAAATAGGACACATGGAAGCGACAGTCCAAACTGGTCTTGGTCTTCTGATTTTCAGTGGGTCTGGAGACAGCTGACCTGGTTTTAATTGTGCAAAAAAATTCAATCTTCCTTTGTGATACCTTGAAAAGGAGAAAAAAACTTCAAAGTGGTGTCTTCCTACAGCAAACAAGCAGTTACAATTTGTGAAGGAGAAGAGGGGAAGAGAAAGAGGGTGTGTACATTTTTCCCAGTACTTGCTGCTTGTGTTATTTCTTGTTTTGCTTTTCTTCTCCATTCCTCGACCGTCTTTATCTTTTGAAGCAGGCTAAGGAGGCTGTGAGCATTGCTGGCGCTTCTGCTTTCATGCCTTCCTTTTCCATTGCCTTGTGGAAAATAAATTTATTAACTGACTAGTTGGTGGACCAACCCCCACGCTCCTTGGCAGAGAGATTCATATCACTGCATCTCAGCATCCTCCTGTGAGCTTCTCGGCAGAGCTAAATACACTTTTTGTTTTATTAGCATTTCTTATCTTCTTATCTGAAGCGGTCTAAGTATTTTTCCGCTGTTATCAGGAGAGAACAGGAAATGGCCACAATGATAGAGACAGCCCTTCATTCTCCAAGTAGGGTGAAGGGGGCCAGAGCCATTACCAAGCCAGAATCAACTCTCATCTGGCATTTGCTGCGTTCATTATACCTCTACAAAAAGCTACATCAGAATGAGAATTCAAACATCCCAAACTGAGAGAGAAAGAGCAACTACCCTTGGGCCCGAGCACTTGCCCCTGCCCAACATTTGAGTGCCGTCTCCTGTAAGAACAACATTTCCTTTGGCTCTTCAGTCAGCAGAGACCGGGTTACTGGGTTTCAGCCCTGGTCCTTCCCTACTTCTCCCCCCCCCCCACCCCCTCTTGGTTTNCCCCCCCCCCCCCCCCATCTTTGGGTATTAAAACCATTTGAAGACCTTATCCTGTGGTCCCCACCTTATTGGGGGGCAGGTGGGTTGAGAGGGAGTGTCAGGCTATCTATCTGTAGTGACAAGCAGGGTTCAGACAGCTTTATGGGCTAATAACGATGGCATAAGAGATGGATAGAAAAGATAAAGGACTGCATATTAATGAGTTTTTGTTTTGGTTGTTCCTTTACAACAAAAGAGTACATTTTTTTTATGCTTAACCCCTCAAACCTAATTAAATCGAAATGATAATTTAAAAAGAAAACTGTAAAAGAGCCATATGTGCAGATATTGTCTTGCCCCAGCATGGTCTGTATTAGCAACAGCAGCAGTTTGAAAATGCTTGGTGCGGAAAAAGTGAAATGTAACACGTGAGTGTACTAACCTTTTGGGGATGCACTTCTTAATTAAATACCTAAACGCATCGTGTTAAAAAAAGCGGGGAAAGGGACTTAATCCTCTTGATGCATCAGCGAACTGCTTGTATTTGATCATGGGGGTGTAATAGTCTTTGTGTTACTAAAGCAAGGGCCAAGTAGTATTTCATTGTGAATGGATAAACCCACTTGGAACATTAATTCGTTTTAAAGCGATGTGCTCTGGCAGATTTCGGTGATGTTGACGAGTTTGGGCTGGCTGTGGTAGCCCGTACTGGCCCCGAGTAGCATTTTAGTACTGCAGTAGGCTTTGCTGAAAGCAAAGCAGCCACCGGGTTTCCTTTGCTGACTGAGGTGCAATTTAAGCAGGATTAAAATGAATTGGACGGATCTGTCTGTGCAAGAGGGATTCCTCCCTGGGAACACAGGAGCCAGAATCTGGGCTTCTCTTCCTCCGGCTCCACTCTCTAGCAGCTGGTTGCAACAGTTATGAAAAAAGTATATACATCAAATACAGCCCCCTTCTGATGGCTTTTCAGCATTACTGTCAGTGTCATTTATTCCTCTGTACAGTAAGAATGCCTGAGTGTATCCAAACATTTCCGCAATTGTTGTGCATATTTACACTTAATCATTTTATGTGGCTCATTCATCACACAACTTCCCCCCCCCCCCTCCCCTTTGGTAATGGTCTCAAACCCTGAGTATTCACTATATTTTGGGACTAGCTTTGTGTGTGACATCCAAAGTCAGAAACAGGAAACAGCATTAACCATATTAAAAAGATTTTCCTAATTTAATTTTCCAAATACAGTACGTCTGAAAACAGGAATACAACTCTGTGCCAAGGCCAGGCAAATCAGTTCCATAGCTGGTCTGCACACCAAGAGAAGGAGAAAATGTGGGTTATATTTATTAGACATTTTCAAGTACATATCTTGATTTTGTGCAAGTTGAAGAGTGGTGTTTTGAGGCGCGGTCTGTCCAGTTCAGTAGAATAGGATGCAAAGCAACATCAGCTCCCATGGAAGGAGCCCAGACTGACTAGGACAACAACTGAGTGTTTCCGTACAGTATATGACCAGAGTTTTGTGTATATGTAAAATACTAAGGAGAGCTGTACTTTGAAACATGAAGCTGCATTTATTTCGTGCTACAAGCTAAGTAGTCTTGTTTGGAGTAACCCATTTTATAGTGTATGGCTATGTTTATTGCTTTCTGGTGTCCTTCTGGATTTAAATCTTGGACTTTTGAGGGATCAGATCTGGTTACTTTTTCTGGGAAAAGTACAAAACAAAAGTACAACAGCAAAAGTTGCTTTTGCAGCTTATCAGAAAAGTAAGTTTTAATTGCTGTTGTGAATGGGAATTCCTAGGTAAATTTGCATTGGTCAAAGTAGTGATCAGTTTGCTGCGATTTAGTCAAAGAGGATTTGATTCGATGTGGGTCTCAAATCAAAGGATCATTGGTTTGTCATTGAAAACACGTCTACCTTTGAAATAAAAGTTAATTTCATCATAGGTGCTCTGCCCGTGCAATACATTTCATATAACTATATATGTCACTATGGAAAAAATGCCATTCCCTTTCCCATTTCCTCTTCCCTCCCTTTCGCACGGGGAGAGGGTTGTGCTCCTTTGTGAAGTGCATGTCTTGTTAGCCACCCGGTGGAGGTGTTCGAGTTTAGCAGGCAGCGATCTTGGCATCGGAGCCAATAAAGCAGTAATTACATCGCCTGTCATTTTCATTAGCTGTCTTTGCTTTCACGTTCGACTTGGAGATATAAACTGGTGCAAGCTTTTAAAGCGTAAGTCTAGGATTAAAAGCAAGGAGTAAGAGACGAGCAGCGGTTTTCCAGTTGGCTACAACCTCTGTCAACACAGTGGCAGAATAATGTTGTGCAGAGACACAGTTCAGCGCTAACTGCTTCCAAAGATTGAAGGGATGGTGACGTTTTAAGTGATTTATTGCGTGTGCTCGGTAGAGTCCAGTCTCGGGAGCAGGCGCCCCTGGAGCTTTCCATCATAGCGTTATCCAAGAGGCGATCTGAAGGAAACGGTATTAAGTCTTCTGGGAGGCAAACTGTATCCAAAGAAAGACTTAATTTGCATCCTTTGTAAGCAAGCATTTGAAATTACGCTAAAGGAGAAACGGTTACAAAGAAGCCTACGTCAAACAAATAGGAACAACAAAATTCCCCTTAATTTTGCGCGTGCTTTGTTGCCTTGTGTTTCATTTAACAGGGTCACCTGCAGACGCTCTGGCCCCAAACTCCAGCGATGCGATGGGGAGAAGATTTATTTAGTATTGTTGTTGGTTTTGTGATAGGTCTGCTTAAACATTTTGCAGAGCATCGGTTGTCGTTTTTCTCTTTAGATTTGTCTTTCTCGGGTCAGGATGTAGCACAGAGCTGACTGTAAGCTGTGGGCGTGCACGCTATCTGGAGAAGATAAAAGCGAGCCCCAAACTGTAGTTGTGTTCCAGTCGCTTTCCTCCAGGCTGGCTCTGCTCATACAAACAACACGGATAAGTAAGGCGCAGTGAGTCGGAGTAGTGGGCAGGAGCTGCCAGAGGTTCTCCCAGCTTTCAAGTAACCTCAGAGATGCTCGTATACAGCTTTCCTCCTAGGTAGTCATCACTGGAACGGCTTCCTATTTGCTCCATCCCAAATAACACGTATGTTAAGCAGGAAACGTGGGATTTCCTCCTAATTCATCAAATGCTGGGTTTTAAGGAATCCTTTTATAGCCTGGCACATTGTTATCTAAAAGTTTGGGCTGGGGAAGAAAAGCTTCATGCAAAAATAGTTTCACTTAAAAATGTCCTTTTTATCAACATGGAAATTTTTTTGGGGGGAAAATAAAAAGAGTTGTGGTTTTTTTTTTATTTTTTTTTTTTTATTTGCTGGGGGGAGGTTCGAAAAAAAACAAGAAACCTTAATAAAAACCAGAAAGGATTAAGTTATATTAGTGAAAAGGTCAATAAAGCTTCAAATATTTATCTCATTGGCCAAACTCTTTCTACTTAGGCTCTCTGAAAATCTGTTAGGTTTTCAGTGAAAATTAAAAAGTTGAAAGTTGTAAAGTCTTCCAACAATAACAGTTTTCATTTCCACTTACATTTTTCCATATATTTCAACCAGCCTAGTGAAAAATCTCACTGTTAAACTTGACTTGCAGTCCTGGTTAAGCACTGGTTAAGGCATATATTTACTACAATTTCTAGGTCTCACTCTACTTTTTTTTTTTTTTTTTTTTTTTTTTTTTTTTTTTAAAATCACACTGATTTTACTGTGATTAAGACAGAGACTCAGATTCTCTCAGTGGTGCCAGACATGCCCATAATGCTGCCAGGGAAGGGCAGGCAACGCAGGATTTAGGTGAGTACCTTTGCTATTCCCCACATACCAGCAGTGCTGCTCTAGTTTGCACGACTGTGCAATAACCCCGTCAAGGCAGGGACATCCCCTGTGTCAGTATGTGATGCTGCAGTGCATCAGCACTTCCCCAAATTCTCACTTTCCTTCCTTAGGGGTCCTACACAGTCAGGACAGGACCATGCAGCCAAGAAGCTGTGCATGCTCATCTCAGCTGGTGATACCTCCCGTGGGGGACATCTGCAGTTGCGTCTTTAGGATAGCTTTGCTACACGTTTGCATTGCTAGAGACAATGGGAGGTTCTCATTTGTCATGTCGCATTAGCTGTTTAATCTTTAATCCATCTTGCCGGGTTGGGAGGACAGCTATATTTATCTCTATTTGGTGGAGAGATATAAGGGGAATTGCCTAAGGGGCAGAGCAAATGTGTAAGGAAGCCAAAATGTGAACTCAAGGCTTCTGAGCACCCGAGACTGTTTGGTGCTACAAGGTGCTACAGTCCATCCTCCTTCTTGTCTGACAATCCCAAAGATGGATGGTATGGAGGGAATGCTACATTGAAGGCTCTTGGGTGCTTTCCCAATGTTGAATTCGTTGGGTCTCACTAATGGTTTATGTATATCTGCTGGCACCTAGAAAAATGTGTAAAAGATGAAGGGCAAACGCATAGGCCGTTACTCAGAGACAGGGATGCTTCCTGGAAGCTCTAACTTTATGGTGGCAGGCGGTTTGGGAGGATTTGCTTTGCCCAGTGAAATCCACAGTGTCATTCCGAATTTGGAAGGAGCAAGAGCGGATCCAGCGGATGACTGCAGCACGGTTATAAATGGAATAAGGATCACTGCCTTGGGTTGTTTTGTTTGGGTTTAATCTGCAATTCAGGACTATTTTATTCAACTGTACTTCATCTGAATGAAC
Organism: Scopus umbretta; assembly: GCA_013400535.1. NCBI lineage: Eukaryota > Metazoa > Chordata > Aves > Pelecaniformes > Scopidae > Scopus > Scopus umbretta. Next base: position 8,477 of record VZTL01023813.1, on the reverse strand, counting down.
AACCGATGCTCCCAGGGACCCTATTGCCTTACAAGTCATAAAAGCTATGAGGTTGCCTAGGCAATTAAATCGGTACCTTTTTTATCACTTGTTGAGGTAACGTTATCAACAATAATGCTAAGGAGCTCGGATGGGTTTTACTGGTCTGGCAACAGCTGAGCATTTTCTTGTTAGGTAGCTCCCGCCAATCCCTTTTTAGTTATTTTCAAGAAGTCAAGTAGCTTTATTTCTTAGTCTCATATTGAGTGAGAGGTTGAAATGTTAAGCTCGGTGGATTAGTGGTGTATCCTTTGAGAAAAAGGAAAGCTCGCGTTTTTGTTGGTCCCCTGAGTGCTGGATGTGATTGTTTGAGAAGTCTTGGATTTTGTCAGCCAGATACAAGGAAACATGCAAGTAAGCCTTGAATGATCTGTCAAAAGAGGTTGACTATCGCAGCCAGTTGCGAAACTTGTTTGAACTGATAGTTGTTCCCCAGGCATTTCTTTGCTTGAATTAGTTCATTTCATGTCAGGCAGTGAAAAGTGATCACCACAGGATTATTAGTAATTCAAACCTTCTTGGAGAGCTATCTTCCGACCATAAATTTGCTAAAATAGTGGCTGGAACATGAATTGCTGCACTCTTATGACATGGTGTATTTATTTATTGCTTAAATACATTGCTTGTCTTATCCAGGCCCAACATACATGTTTATACCAGAAAGTTTACATAGTAAGCGAAAATAATAATATGGTCTCGTTGAATGATATTAATTGCAGTTCAGTCATACTGAAATCGGGGAATAAGAAGAGGGACAGAATAGCAAGTGAGACTAATTCTGTTCTCATGTGCATTGGATTTACCTACACTGACTGTAGCACAGGTAATTACCAGGAGTAATTCAGAGCACAGACATACATACTGCCTTGCTCTGAATTAATTTTCTCTTTCATTACTATATCTCCTACTTTTGCCAGTTGCTCACAAAGTTAGCACAGACGTTTTCCTCTCACCTTTCCCTACGACTTCAACAACTTGCTGTGTTGCCTGGTTCCTCTGCAGCTCTACACATGCAAACGATGAATGGCCGTGACTAGCGGTGAATAGGCAGGGCTAACAGGGTTAACGGTGAGGTGTCCAGACTGAAATTTCGGGTTGTCTGCAGTCAGATGAGGCTACAGAGGAACCTCTGCTGTGCAAGCCTTTATTTTAGGATTAGGACAAAACTCAGTGATGCTTTCAACTAGAGGACATGATGTTTCGCCTGTCAAACTCCATCACTTCAGACCTGAAAATCAGAGTTGATTATGGAAAGTAGAAGTCTGTCCAGTTAAGGGATGGGGCTGTAATCAAATGGTGGTGAATATGCCCTCATACCAGTGCCGTTCACTGAAAAGCTCCCTGAATTGGCTCATGAACTACTAGTATTCCTTGCTCTAATCTTTTTGGCCCCGAAGCTGCACTAGTTTTTGGCAAGCCACCATCCCCATTACACATTCCTTTCATGCAGATGTCGCAAACGTAGCTTTAGGGACTCCCTTTCTGCTTCCTCGCCAGTTTCTGAAGGTGAGGGTAACTTTTTCTGTTTCTTGCTCCAATAAAATGCAGCGATCTTATGCAGCAGAATTCTTCTGGCAAGAATGTGAGTGCTGGTTTTCCTTCTCTTGTGCTGTAGCTAATAGTAAATTCCTAATTTCTTAGTTCCTAGGTAACTAGAAAGTTTGTAGCTAAGAAAGCTCTGTACTGGGACATACATGCCAGTTTGTATCGGTTTCCTTTTGTTTTTTTTAATCCCTAGTGCTTATACCAAGGATAGACTTAGGACATATGAGGCTGGGTTATGACCACGGGCAAATACAGCTCCATTAATTTCAAACCCAACACATGTCAGAAGCTGACCTGGTTCTGTGTTAAAAGTATGGCAACAAAGTAGAGTGAGGCTCTAGGATGGACAGACCTTGATCTCATCTATTTTGCTGGCAAGTTTTGTTCTGTTGAGTTTTTTTAAGCTTAGTAATTTGAATAATTTTCTGGCTTTCCATTCTCCTTACTGTAATGATGTGGCTCTTTGCTGTAGAGGGATTAACACAGTGCCTCGCATGAAAACATATTGGTGAGGTTCTTCCAGGTAGATGTTTTTTCTCTTGGGTTTTGTCACGTATTTCATGTAAGAATACTGACAGCCAAATGTCACCAACTGTAGGCAGATATCCACATAAATATCAATTATATACAAATGTGTGGCAATTTCCTGCCTCAGCAATCAATCTTTTTTTTCTTTTTTTTTTTTTTTTTTTTTTAACTTAAGACCTCTACTACTAAAAGAATGGGTTTCGAAGGCTTGAGTTAGGAATGCAACCTGGTAGCATTAACAAAAACAGTTATTATCCTGGTTTAGGCAGTAGAATGAGAAGTGCCATGTGCCTTTCACGAGCACTAGAAAAGGCAAAATTGTTCTCCTACTGCTAGCTTTTGTCCTTCATTTGTCCTACATTATTTCTGTATGGAGATTTTTTTTTTTTTTTGCTAAACGCTATATATAATAATTCTATGTAGTAAACATAGCTATTAGATGAAACCTTCCAAATTATTTTTTTTAAAAAAAAGTCAGTCCTAATTTACTTACTTGCTTTGTAAACATTTCTATCATTTTGTAGTTTTGAGAGGAAAGTCTTAAATTTGCATTTATAAGAAACATTTGCAAAGAAAACTGAATTAAAATGACAAAGTGACATTGCATGGACTATTCATCTGCTATGTTTTACTGATGAGCTTATTTTATGAGTACTTGGTTTCATTGCAAAGATCCTTTCTCTTAGGGAAATCAATTGATGGCAGTGCTTTGATCAAATTTTGCTTTCTGTCTGATTAGTTTCACTGGATTGCTTGGGATTTACTCACCAGAGCAAGACAAGGAAAATTTGGTCTTTTGTCTTTAAAGTTTTATATCCACTCGTACCAATGCGGAACACATATTTCGCTTGTGAAGGCCAGGCTGAGGTTAAGTTGGTTTTAAAGATAACAGTAGATTCCAGCGTCCTTGCATTTGTTTTGTATTTGGTGACAGTCACTAAATCAGAGGAAGGAATGTTCAAACAACACACTTGAGGAAAAGTGATTTTTATAGAAAGGGTCCATTCCTGCTAATAGCCAGTAACTGCACATAACCCCACTGACATTAAAAGTCCATTAGCTAAGCCCAGTTTAAACAGCAGCTGATGCTATGTCAGCTAAATGTACATGGGAATTTTTCATGTAATGCAGCAATAGCACTTCTGTAATTTTTCTAAAACTACGTACATTAAGGAAAGCAAATGTCATCCGATAGTAGTAAGATGAAGAGTTCACATTAAAGTAGGGAGAATTGTAATCAAACTGAAGTTACCATCTGGTTGCATTAACAAGAAACAAGCATGGTTACGAGAAAAGCAGAGTGTCAGGTTTCTGAATTAAAGCTAGATTAGCAAAGCTAGTGTACAGGCTTCTGTAACGCAGGATAACCGCAGAGCTTCTTATCTGCTTTGTTCTTTATCATTAGATACATTATGACCTTGTTCAAGAAAAGTTTCTACTGAAGTCAGTAAGATGCTTTGTCATGTGGAGCACTGGGAAAAATGGAAAAAAGCCAGGCTATTTGTTGGCTGTTTAGGAAATACGTCTCGTTACAGCAGCATGAAAACAAACTTGTCAAAATAGTGTTTGTATGCCTATGGCCTTAAATTCTAGTTAACCATTGGCGCAGCACGTAGCGTCTACCCATCTCAGTGTATCAAAAAGAGGGTTGAGAAGTGTGGTGAAAAAATGGTGCACGCTTGGTAAAGAGAAGCGTGACAGGGGATGAACTTGTTACTCATCTTCAAAAGCAACCAGCAGACCGAGGTGCTAGCACTGCAGCCTTGGGACCCACTGAAGCACGGGTTAGCACCCGGTTTGGCGACCGGTCTAATTCTGAAAAGTCACTTTGAAGTCTGCTTTGAAAATAGATCTTGCGCTACAAAGCCATTGTGGAGACCGGCAGAGGGTGGCCTGGTAAGTTAATGTGAGAGCTGGAAACAGAGGGGTAATTAGTCGCTTACTGACGCGCTCCCAAGTACGGTGCAGTATTCCTGTAACCCTCCTCCGCCTCCTCTTTGCTATTATCTGTCCATTAGTGAAACCTTGTACAAGTACTGACAGGAGTAGAGCTTAAATGCCTGGCGTGGGAAGACGTACCCACTGCAAAAATCCCGCAAACGCATCTGGAGGGCTCACTTAAACTCTTAACACGCTGTGTGAGTAGCGCAGAACTCTCAAATGTGTCATGAGGCTGAACTTGAAGTTTTTGTCTTCCCAGGCTGAAGGAGTTGATATCGGTAGCATGCCCAGAGCGGATAGAGTGTTTGCAAAGCACAGGGTTTAAAGAGAGTAATTCAATTGCATTTTTTTCCCCTTCTGGAACATAACATGTAAACACATTACTGAACTAAAGCCTGGTTTTAATTACAAGCAGTAACTTTTTCATGTTGACAGATTTTCACATGGAAAGCTTTATTGAAAATGAGAGAAGATGTTTTTGCCATCATTAGTTCTTGCTGCTTAGTGCTTTTATCAAGTACAGTAAAATACTGTTAGTAATTAATTCCAAGCTTAGATGGACATGTTTAATATAATTGCCAAACAAAATCCTGTTTACTAACATATTGCTTGTGAAACCAGTCTGAATAATCTGGTCTCTAGCACACATAAATCAGGCAGTAATAACAGCTGTAAATATTTCACAATATACTTGGAGTGCTTTGATTTTAATACTGAAGCCACTTTTGGGTTTTAAGTATAAAACATAGGTCAAAAGTGACTTTTCCCATATGTTCTTTCCTAATCTCTTTGCCTGAAAGTTATTTTAAAAAATCATTATTGTATTTGATTATAAAAAAAGTAAATATATCTACATGTTCATGAGCTGGGAGAATTACATAATTGAATTACGCTGGAGCTAACAAAATGACACCGTTCACACTGGCACCGAACAATCGTTCCAGTACAGCCGTGAATATTTTTCACTGGAAAAGACATTGCAGTGCCAATACTCTTTTGTCTTTCTCAAAGTTTTATTATTTTTATCATTCAGATGTCCCTGTATTGTACACTAAGCCTGAAACAAGTGCACAAAACTGTGAGAAGCAGCCGGTTGTGCAGCTAATTCAGGTGCCCAAAGGGCTGTGAAAACCGAAGGTGACCAGGAACCGGGTTTGTAGTGGAGCGCTGGGGGACCTACAAGACTGTGTTAGGTGCTGGGCCCCCTCCTTCTGGGAAGGCTTTGAGCCTGTATTTAAATAGAAAAAGGAAAAGGAGAGCGATAGTCTGTCTACTGCAGAATATTTGAGGGTGCATGAGGCTACTAAACAGTCTTTGCAAGTTAGGACTGTGCCTGTAGTTTGTCTAGTTCACAGAAGGCCTTGAAATTTTGGGAAAAGATTTATAATCATCCCTCAAGTCATTTTCCCCTTCCTCAAACAAAGACCTTGAAAACCAGTTGTGTACAACAAAACATTTTGCAATTTTTGTTTACTTGGGAATGTTCTTGAACCTCTAAAATAAAATAAGACATTAAGTAACCAAAGTACTATTTTGAAACACAAATTTGAAAAAATGTCCACTTTGGGGATTTTTTTACCTTGTTTTGCGGTTGGATTCCCTCACTAAAATTGACATAAATTTTCAAATGTTTTGGTCGTTGTGCTGAAGAAATGATTAGTCTCCAAAACTGTGCCAGGCTCCTTCATGAATGCTGTCTCCCGAGCCATGAGCTCAAGCTCAGGACCCCACCTACCAAAATAAAAAGCACAACTAAAAATTGTTATCAGGTAGGTGATAACATTGGGAAATGTTGCGGGAGATTTTCTTTTTTTCCTACCCCCTCGAGGGGATGAACAAAGCCCGAGGTGCGTGTCCGTGCAAAGGGAGCCCCTGGGCACCGGACAGATGGAAACTGCAGGGTGTCTCGGCCGCTCCCCCGCTCTGGGTGCAGGTGCCAGGGCAGCAGGGGTGGGCACCGGTGAGGAGGAGGAGGAGGTGGTCTCGGTGGAGGAGGAAGAGGTGCTCCAGGTGCTGGAGCTGAAGCTGAGATTCCCCCTGCAGCCTGTGGAGAGCCCAGGTTGGAGCGGGTTTGTCCTGAGGGACTGCAGCCGGGGGAGAAGGACCCACGCCAGAGCAGGGGAAAAGCAATTTAAGTGGCTCAGCAGAGGCTGTTTTTTTTTGTTTTGTTTTGTTGTTTTGTAGGAGGCAGATAAAGGTTTGTGGCATACCTGGCACACTAAGCTGCCATTAATATTTTCTGCAGTTAGTTAAGGACAATAAATGATTGCATGCGGTCACTTATGCAAGCAAAAGCCTGTATCAAGCAAAACTTTTGGGATGTTCTGATTGTATCGGTTCTCAGTGATATGTCTGACTTTAACATGATTTTCCCAAGGTTTCTGCTGTTACGATAACTAGGCGTTTTGGAATTTGGTGGGCCTATATGAATGCATTTCTGACTCCCAAGTCACGAAAAGCTTTCTTATTTGACTAAAAAAGAAATGTAAGGACTTTCTAGTGTATTTGCTTCTTTCTCTGTTTCTTCTCTATGTCCATCTAAAGAAAGATAGTCTGGTTTCTCTTGTCGAACTCCCCTGTTTTGAGCCATGGACTTTAGCACTTCCATGGAAGTACATTAGTGGGGAATTGTATTTGCCACATGGTCTATAAGGTCAAAATTAATCTTAAAACACTATTAACTTAGTGTCAGCTACTGAAGTTTAGTTTGTTTGAGCAAAGTAATCCTTACCCGCAGTGCAAGGTAAAAACTGTTGTATTGCTTGTTTTCTGAAGTGGCATCTGAAAAATAAATACAAATACTGGCCTGTTTGTCACTTGTGCATATTAGAAAAATAGATGTACCAGGGAAGGTTTTGCTTAAGGCAGTCCTTAAAAAAAAATTATAAAATCATACTCTTTAATGATCAGATTTCATTTAACTTTGTCTTGTTTTTAATGGTCAGTATTTTAAGATGCATCAATATATTTTGATCAGCATAACGACGCGTGGTGTCATCATCTTGTGTGCAGTATCAAGTGTCCCTATCAACATCCTACAGGCACCTGGAATACATAGCTATTATTTGCAAAGGTGTTACTATAAAATTATGTCGCGGGTCATTGTCTCTAGAGAGATCACAGGGGTTCCTGAAGGCAGTACTTTGATTTTGGAAAGCTGAAGTCCCAATTCTTAGTGTGCTGTAGTATGAGAACTTGCATTGAAGTGTGAGTCATTGCTTGAGAACATTGCAGCGCATGGACAATATTAAATTGCTTTGTTATGTGTACGTGCAGGCTACATCCAGACACTGTCATTGGGAAGTTATTAGTATATATAATTACCTAACCGCAAGGAATTTCTGGACTGAAATGGCTTATGTAAGCTTACATGTTTCCTTCCCACAAACCCAGCTTAAAGGCTCATGCAAGCCTCTTGCCAAGGAAATGTCTTATTGACGATGAAATATTTTTTGGGAAGATGCACTTACCTGCAAGGGTAAAGAGCTTACCTGACAATAACTCTAGCTTCAAAATTCAGTTCTTCTGACTTGTGCTCTGGGTTCTTTATCAAATGCTGGGTTGTTTCCTATTAGGTGATGTGATATTTAGATTTCAGCTGCTGCCATTATCTAATTGGCAGCATGACTCTTCTTATAGGAGCCAAAATTATTAATGAGAATTTGTGCAACACCGAGTTTTCATGACTTGAAGGCCACGAGGTATGACTTGTTTGTATGAAAACCAAGGAGTTGTAGCAGCATAGGTCTGGAATTTGAGGCGGCCAAAGGTGTTTTGATTAGCGAGTAAATGGATACCAGCTGGTTTATTTATGCTTATAAATATATATAACTGTATTTAGGTGCACAGGTAAATTGTGTATGCCACTTAGCCCCATCTGTTCCTAATAAATTTCAGCCCACAGGCTCTAGGTTTTGAAACTTCCGATTATGCTCGGATAGATGAACTTTCTAAGTGGAAGAGTCAGCCTCCACAAAATGTGTTTGCAGCTGAGCCTCTCGTTTTGTGTAAACCAACACAGCTTCCCTGAGTTCAGTGAGTGCCTCAGTTCTACACCAGCTGAAGGCTGTTAACAGTTACCATTTCTGTAAGACTGTATTCATGGTGGAGAGATTTCGATCTCGTGTGTTTGGACCGAAAAAATTTCCATGACTCTAAGAATGCTTTTAAAAAAAAAAAAAAATGGAAAGAAAGGAGCAGACACTCAAAGTACATCAGAGAGTGATCCCGGCGTTAACAAAGAGATTCTTTGCCGCTAAAATGAGGAGGGAAATGTTTGTATCTTTACAAGATCTTGTCCCATTTAAGGGAGCCTAAAGAAAAGACAGGCATCTAGAATGGCAATTGTTGGGTAAAATGCTGTCTTATGACTATAAGTTGTTTTGGGCTTTTTATTTTTTAAAAAGAAAATTTTCTTCAGAAGT
>VZTL01023812.1:0-29065 GCA_013400535.1 Scopus umbretta | reverse complement strand
TGCACCTGTTCCAGCTTGAATTCTTCATGCTTGAACAGGGGCAGTAAAGCAGGGTCTGAAGGGATCAGATTGTATTAGAAGTGCTTGGAGCAATTCAAGCCAGGACCGAGTAGCAATTATAATGAGAGATACCCTCCAGGTTACATGAGAGGCAAATTGCCTCAGCAGTGAGCGGAAGTTTGTAGTGCTGCTCCGAACCCGTTTTTTTCAGTAACCAGGGGATTTAATTTTCATTGTTGACAATATGACACCTTTTATGGGCAATTGATTCACTTTTTTAAAGGTATCTGGCACAAAAGCAGTAAGTGAGTGGAAAGGTGTGCATTAAAATGTGTACACAGCTAAAGACGATTACTCAGATATTTGCTTAGACCTGAAATCCCAGCTGCGAAGCTGGGATTATTCTCTCTTGCTCCAGCTACCCTTTGGTAATTGCCTTGTGAGCAATTTTTTCTGCTGTGTCTTTTTACTTATTTATTTGCAACTTTGAAAACTGATTGAGCTTTCTGCCTCAGAGAAAGCTATAAGCACAGTCCCTCACCTTAATATAACCCGTATAGAGTTCCCTCACCTTGGTGTAGCCTCTCATGCCTGCAAGCCTTTGAAACAGGTCTCTGATGGCTCATACTCCAGAGAAGCCAGCACAGCTTCATCCCCTGGCTTCAGCAGAATAACTTTCCCAATATATACTTCATGCGTATTTCACTCAGAAAAGGATTTTATCTGAGTGCTGCTAGCAGGCACTCTGCTGTCCTCTTCTTCCCTGACAACTAGGAAACAAAATCAACCCGCTTCTCTTACATGTATTTCAGCACGGAATTATTTTGCTTCATACATCTGAGTGGTATCTTATAAAAAGGGATTTTTCTTCCTTCAAATCACACTCCGGTGGGGCTGCCCCAATCAACAATGTTTGGTCTCTTGCTCTCTCTGTGTAGTTGTTCCATTAAAGTAGTGTGAAAGCTACAACTATGTGTCCACTGTCATTCTGTATTAGAAGTCAGGGGTAAGGTAATGATATGCAAGCTTGATCCTTCTGTAATACTTTGCTTGGAAGTACAGTTCTGCCATTTCTGCTGTCAGCCTGCATTTAGAGTGTGGAGAGTGCTGCATGACTTGAAAGCAGCAGTAGGCAATTCCCAGTCTAAGCGTTAGACATTTACATATTTATGCTCACTTTCAGCGGTGTAAATATGCTATGAATAAATCCTATTATGTTTGAGACTGTACTTACAGTATAATAAAAACACACAGTACGGTGGTACCATCTCAGGTTTTCTTTCAGTGTCAATATGGGCATATATTTACTAAATTATGTATTGTTAACATGATATTCAGCTTCCAGCAGCTGTTAGAATACCTTGTATAATATGAGAAAATAATTAGGAAAAAGTCCTTTAGTCTTTAAACAAGAAATGAAGCAAAACCACTTCTGTGGGAAATGGCCAGTAAGCCAGTAAGGGCTGACTCTACAGCTGTTACTTTTGTTATTACTGCTTTTGAAGCTGTGTGCATCTGAATGTGCAAGTGAAGTTTTCAAAGGACCTTGCCAGGTATTGCTGATAGAATGCTGCGATGTTGCACATGTCACAACCATATGTTGGTGCTGTGTTCTGGGGAAGAGATCGTTTGACACCATAGTAGGTGTCTGCCAAAATTTCTAGGAGTTTCCTTACTGGAAAAGGTGGCTGGCTGAGGCTTGGGTTTACACGGTCCCCTCAGCGGTTACTTCAGCATTATGCTAAGATGAGGGGTCTCTATTAGAAGAGGGACAGTGTGTTCTTGTTATGAAAGCCCCAACCAGAACATCTGGTTTCTGTTCTGAGTTTTGCTACCAACCTTTTCTGTGACCTTCCTCAAGACACACCACCTTTCTCTGCTTCCATTTCCTTCCCATCCTTCTCCATGTGTATGTTGTAAACTCTGCATTATATTATTATTCAAAGGAATTTTAAACGCTCTCATTATTTCAGAGCAATGATTTTTTTGTGTGTGTGCAAATCTTTAGCACCAGCCGTACAATATATCACCCAGAGGGAGTCCCACAGAAACCAGTGAGCTGTTCACTGTAGAAGGTTCTGTATTAGGTTCCACATCACTGTGGATATCTCTTTTCTTTTACAGCTTGACCCTAAATCTGCTGAAGTAGGAGAGTTTTACACTACCTCAGTGCAGACAAGCCCCTAATGTTTGCAAAGCGCCTTTCAGCAAAGTCAAAGATGAAGTTCATCTGCTAGATCATGTATGAAGACTACCCACCTGAATTGGAATAGTTGTAGGATTCTCCATTGAGCATTTTGCAGCATCCACCTAGGCTCAAGCTTTCACTTCTTCAGAGATGACCTCTATTGCAGAGGGAGCTTCCAGGCAGAGAAGCAGACTCAAGAGGAGCTGAAAGTGTAACAGTTTTCTGTACGTCCTCCCACCATAGGGTATGAGGAGTCTTTTATGGAGAACCTAAACAAAGGAAAAGATGTTTACAAGACTTGTGGTGCAAGGAGAATTGAAAAATAAAAAAAGTAAAGAACTGTCAAAACTGTAAAAAGAAGAAGACAGAGCTCCAGCTAAGCACAACAGAACTCAAACCGTAGATGGTCATGTCAGGCTGTTGATCATAATTCAGTCTTTGCTGGACACAGGGATTTGGGCTGAACCAAGCAACGTCTGCTTGACAGAAAAAAGATAAGAATATCAATTAAATGCTTTGATATTTGCCATTGAGACCAAAACTTTGAGGGGGAAAAAAACCCCTCCCAAAGGTGTTTGATGCTCATTTTTCAGACAAAATATTATCAGTGAAATTTCCAGATGGAATACTTTTTAAGAATGAACGATTTTAATAAGCAGTTGCAGGAAGAAGTTCGTGCTAATGCAGTCTGCAGCCTTGAACATGCAGAGAACTGTGCGTTGCACGTGTGGTGGGTAGAAGAGGAGTTGCTGTGACCTGTGCACATCTCAGAAAAACACCTTTACACAATGCTGGAGTGGCTGTGCTTACTTTAGGACATAAAACATGGAACTTACTTTATGTGGAGTTGGCATGCTATGGCAGTGGAAGTTTCACTTCTCATAATTACCCCTCTGTTCTTTTATGATCTTCAGGACTGATTTTTAGATATACTGGTTGTCTTTCTTTGTATGTTTACTTTGTGAGGTCTTTGAGGTAGGGACAGTCACAAAAGCTAGGAAGAGGCAGATGCCATCCTCAGTAAGAGTCTCCAGGTATAATGAAACACAAAGACCTCGTAAGAGCATCACTTTGGTCAAAGCTCAGAGAAGATTAAGAATCAACATGCATTTATACTCTGAGCAGCTACTGGAAAAAGTAGCTCAAGAAACAGAAGAAATACCTTGTTTACTGCTTTTCATTGAAGTCTGGATCAAATGTGCTTATATTTCATTGCAGTTTTGGCTTAGGGAAAAAAGGCATCAATACTGTCAGAAAGTGTTGAGATTGTGATACATTCACAGGCCATTTATTCAATCAGCACGATCTCACTTCACACCATTTACCAGAGGATCATTAAAAAGCAAATGAGTCCTAGAATGAAGAGAGTGGCTACAACTGTATCAGTAAAGAGTAGACATCAGAGATGTCCCCTCTGGCCCTGGGGATGAGTGGCCCAGCTCACTGAACTCTGTTACCCCCAAAACAGGGTGGCTAGACTTACCTCACCAGTCAGCAATATCATCCCCATTTCAAAATGAAGAGTAAAATGATAGAGGAGGACTGATGGTCTACAGAGACGTTTGAGCTACCTCAAACCTCAGCTGTTGCTAGAAGTCTAGTGTCCTAGGACTCAATGTTGGATAATTTTCCAGTCTTCTCAGGTCTATGACTGCAGATATACCCTCAGGGTTATAATGCAGATCATTGTAAAGATACCGGCATGAACTCATCTGGACCTGGCTCAGGACCCTAAAATAGGCCAGCCACAACAGCACAAGGCTCCAGATACACCAATTCCTCAGAGTCAGGCTGCTTCCCAGACAGTACAGTGCAGATCTTCACAAGGGTATTGTCCAAGATCACACAAGAAGTTTGACCTTATGGCAAAATTGAATTCCTCTCCCCTAAATCTCAGCCTTATACAGGACTATCGACTCATTGTTCCTCTCTTTAGGAGATTAGATTTTGTTTCTGTGGCAAATCAAACACGAGTCTCCTGAAGACCGTTGTACCACAGAACACAGATTGCTGGCAGTTGTTTCCAGACTTGAAGGCCCATAAAATAAATTATGTGGTTATCTGTTGGGGGGACAGAAAGATGTTTTTAAATCTGTAACAAATATATTTCTAGATTGAGTCTCTTAAGATTGTAGTCGGTAGGAATTTTGCCATTGTTTTCAGTGAATATAGCCCTGAGAAATTTGAAAGCACTAAGACCTCGGGTGAGTTTTCATTTTAGAAAACATGAGAAATGGTATGCGGAGAAAAATTTTGTACAAACTACAATAACTTGACAGATCTTCTGCTGAGGATAGAGCGCACCAGAGCAAACCAATATGTCTTAATTAATAACCCTGTCTACTCAGTACAACTGCAGTAATACTAATCATTGCCTGAGAAGCTGTGGAAGAGTCTTGGCTGAATACAAAGGCTTTTTAGACTTCTGTTTGATTTGCTCTTTCAGAACTATAGTGTTTTGAAGATAAATAAAAACTGCTAATGAATATGTATATGTTTCCTGATATAGAGTATGTCAGTGAATATTCTAGGATGGTTTTGTAGTCTGCAGTGAACATGCTCCTTTGATGTTTTTAAAATTTAAAAATAGTCATTATGTTTGGGCCACACATCAGTTTACTGATTTAGCCAGAGAAAGAAACTAAGCTTAGACAAAGTATTTCAAGACAAGAACACTTCAACCTCAAATGGCAAAATACCTTGAAAATTCTCTTCAATAGCTGCAAGACAGTTAAAAATTCTTTTAAAAATATGGAACAAGCTTCATTTTTACCTATTAGAAAAAACAACAAAACCTGCCATTTTCATATCTGCTTAAACAAGAATTGAATGAGCTGAGAGAGACTAGAGATGTCCATATGAAGGTTGTATGGAGACTATACTGTGCAGCCCCTGCTGTCCATGATGCTGACTTCATGCCCTGCTGTCCAGGGAGAGTGGTGGCAGCTGGGGTCTAGCAGGGCAAGCACCCATGCTCCGCACACCTGGGCAATCCCAGGGACAAGAGCAGAATAAGGAAAAAAAAAAGAAAAAAAGAAAAGAAAAGGAATAAGTGCTTGAAGAGGCAAAGATGCTTACACCAGATTACAGGAAGTGAAGAATGTGATGTCCCCTCCAGTCTAATTCACAGAGTGGCAATAGATTTGTGGGCAGCACCCTCACAGAATTACAGAATGGTTGAGGTTGGCAGAGACCTCTGGAGAGGTCATTTGGTCCAACTCCCCTGCTCAAACAGGGTCACCCAGAGCCAGTTACCCTGGACCATCTCCACACAGCTTTTGAATATCTCCAAGGATGGAGACTTCACAACTTCCCTGGGCAATCTGCTCCAGTGCTCAGCTACCCTCACGGTTAAAAAAGCGTTTCCTGATGATGACAGAGCCTCCTGTAGTTTTAGTTTGTGCCCATTGCCTCTGGTCCTGTCACTGGGCACCACTGAAAAGAGCCCAGCTCTTTTCCTGTTTGCACCGTCCTGGCAGGTGATATACATTGATAAGATCCCCCCCGATTTCCTGCAAGCTGAGCAGTTCCAGCTTTCTTAGCCTTTCCTTATAGGAGAGATGCTCCAGTTCCTTCATCATCTTTGTGGCCTTTTGTTGGACTCTCTCCAGGATGTCCATGTCTCTCTCCTACTGGGGAGCCAGAATTGGACACAGTACTCCAGGTGTGGCCTCACCAGTGCTGAGCAGTCTCCTAGATATTGAAGGTGAAACACTCAGGGAACAAGCAATTAGGGCTACCTAATGCTAGCATCTATGACAAAATGCAAGCCAGATTTATCCAACAATCTTCTTGCATTTCACCGTGTGGAACATCTAGAGGTGGTTTGTTCTGAGCCAGTAGGGCTCTACCATTTTGTACCAAACTGATATCTAAAATTGGATGACAGGGAAGGCATCTTACAGCCTGAAATCAGCATTCCCCTGGTGTCAGAAGGGAAATGATGTCTTACCAATGTGTACTTGAGATTGAGCCATGTCCTGTTGAAATATGCTCTTGGAGTCCTGAAGAGTGGCTTGCTAGCACAGGTCATAGTGCTGAGAAATATGGTAACTGGCTGCCTTTGCAAAGACCATCCTGCAGACGGTGCATGGAGCTGTCCAGAGACTCATGCTTTGTCCCTTGCCCTGATGAGCTGCAGCTCTGCAGTGTGCTGCTGGGCAAGGTAACCACAGGAGGACATAAGTACATGAGCGAAGCAGCAGGTCTGGAGGGTGATGTGGATGAGCTGAGGGAGGAGCAAGTGGTAAAGGTGGATTAGGGTGGATACTACGAGGATTTGGGGGAAAACTTGAAGTTCCTAGGCACAGTATGGTCATGTTTGCAGGCACTCTGAGGGTGCTTTAAGGATCTGCTCTGAGGATCTAAATGAGTAGTCCTCGTGAATAAGATAACAGAGTAATGTAAACATGGACAATGTGAACCCTGAAGTTAACAGAGGTCTCAAACTGGCTGCATGAACTCAAGATTTCTAGAAGCCAAAATGCATAATATTTCCCAACCAAATCCACTTGCTAGACTGAGCTTTATGTTATCAAATAAATGCTATATCTAGTGCAATCCATCCGATTTGTTAGTTGACATTAACTGTATAGAATAAATAGTATCACATACCCACTTAGATACTACACCCAGCCTCTCCCCAGTAAAACCAAATGGTTTCAGGTATTATAAACACCATGCCAGAGTTACAGAGAAGTTCATTTGAACCTTTGATAGTCTGGGACAAACAAAGCTGAGCTGTTTAGATCTTTTAGGTGACACTTTCATCATCATTTTAGCTTCCTTAATTGGTTGCTTGACCTTCTCTCCAAGCCTGGGTTTGTCTGTAAAAGTAGAGCATAGCTCATCTTCTCTATGTGAGCGCTCATTTCACCTCCCCATAGATGTTCGTGATTTACTTTTCAAATAAAATTAGCTTTGACATCTTTGCATATCTCTTGGGTCTTGTTCTTGGTACCAGGAACAAGATTCCTCGATAATCTAGATTACTAGATTATGTCTAGTAAATTGGATAGATAAAACCTTTCCTTGCTCCTCTGTACCTCTCCAAATTGTTCTGGACAACATAGCTCGTTAGAATTGAGTTGGTTTTTTTCAAGATAGGAAGCAATTTTGCATCCATCTTTGGAGAAGAAGGGATGGCATTGGTCCTAGGAGCACTGCTGATTAGCTGTATGCCAAACAGACCACTCGGATCAATCTGCAGTTATTGACAAATGGGACCCCACTCCTTCACTCCACACATTACTTAATATGCAAGATCAGAAGTGGGCTTTCAACACATATCCCATATATTTATTTCAGTTAACTACAGAAGTTTATCTCACAATTCCTTCTTGGATTGGAACTTCTTGGGTCATTCCTGTTGGAAGATCTGTAAATGCTGTAATCTCTAAAAGAAATGTGTGCACACATAAATGTACATATGTGCTTATACCTAAAAATGTGGTGGCTTCCTCACGAGTAGAAGTCTTTAAATGAGGAGTAGAATGTTTACTTAACAATATGTCTTAGCTCAGCCAGAAATAATAGACTCAGCAGAGGCCTTGATGAAGCTCTGTTGCCTGTTCAGTGCAAGAGATGAGACAAAATAATCGCCACCACCCCTCCCAATCTTGGATACCTATGGAAAGAGAAGCTGAGAAATAACCAGTGTAAGAGAGGGGAGACACGAAAACTTAAAACAGATAAATGCTACTAAGTGCCATATAGACCTTTTAAGCAAAAACTTACACTTGATTTGAGTGAAATTGGAACAATTTTCCTGGATACGTAAATGCCCTGGGACTGCCCGCAGATGTGGGAGTAGCTGCCTCCCCTCTGACTCCACACTTTCATAGAGCTTGAATCTTTGGTCCTGTGCAAGTGTGGTGCCTCTTAATTGCAAGGCCGTGTGCTTTAGGAGAGCTTGCAGGACTACCTGAGACCAGGAGTCAGCACAACCAGGTTCCAAGAGCTGTGCCTGCCTTGAACTCAAGGTATGTTTAAGCACAATGAGGAAATTGGAGGAAGTCAAATCATGAACAGGATTGATGCAGGATAAGGTCGTGGAAGGGCCATCATTCAGTCACCAAACATCTTGGTGCAGCTGTTGGTACAATAGAAAAAATCCCAACCTTAGCTACACCTCGAGGTGCATCAATGAATCTTGCCAATGAAGTGGGAGGCAGAGATTTCCAATATTTGTCTATGTCAGGATGTGCCACGTACATCCCTTCACACACACACACCCCCCCCCGATAACACTTTCCAAAAACGCTGTCCCAGCAGACCAGCTATGGTCAACCACTTGGGTTGCACTTAAGGTTATTTTGGAAGCAGCATTCACCTCTGCTGTGGGATGAGGGGACACTGCTTAATGTGAGAGCATTTATAAGACTTAAAGCACAGAGAGTTGACTTCAGCCACCAGTGCTGAAGCCATTGGAAGCTGCAGCCCAAACCTCATTACAGCCCTGAAATCCTCACTCTGGATCTCTCTGGAGCAGACGCTGCTCCGCACGTGCGTGCGCACGATACTCCTGTGACGCAACCAACCAGGGATTAGTGAAACCCTATTTTTACTGATGACTTCAAGCAGGATTCCCAGTCCCTGAGGGGGAGGGGACCACTCCTGCAACCAGCGATGCTCAGCATCTGACATAAGAACAGCACTGCAGTTCTGTAAGAAAATTAGCATTACAATCAGCTTTACCACATCCCAGAAATCCTTTAAGGAGGAAGTCTCCAATGAAGTCATTTCATGCTGGGTGGTTCACCATGGTAACTCCAATTGCAGCCTCGCATGGTGCTACCTGGCTGGAGCTTTGTGCAGCAAGGCAGGAGGCTCTGCCGCTGAGGCTCCCTGGTTCTTCATTCACTTAGGTCCCTGGTGTCACCTCCTGGAGTGGTGGCAGTAGCAGAAAGCCCTCAGAGCAGACCTGTGACATGCTGGCAAGCGCTGTTTCTCTCCAACCTAGGCACCAGATTGCAGATGCCAATGGGAGGAAGGACACATCGATTGGCATCGGGCTCTGAATGAGTCCAGGCTGAGCTCAGGTTGGGCTGCCTGCTCCCAGGCGGAGCCAGAGGGTTTAGGAACGGTTTCAATTCCAGCTGATGAAGCTGACAGGTGTCAGGCTGCAGCTGCGGAGTGAAGGCTGCTCTTTGACGGGAGCTGCTGACCTTCTCGCTAATCTGGAGGAGAGCTGTGGCTGACTGCTCTCTGTGGTTAGAGGTTTGCAGGGAAAACTGCAGCATCTTTTGCCGGCTTGATGTTTTGGCTACCTCAGATTTGGCAACCACTTAGAGAAAAGATTAGTTTTGTTGTTGTTTTTTTTTCTTGACAAGCTTTTTGTATTTAGTTATTCAGAAGCCAGGGATTAACAGTGACATTCCTTGGTTTCCAGCAGGAGCTATGCCAAAATGAATGTTTGCTTGCAGTCAGGAACCAACGCTGCCTGCTCTGGTACTGAGGGCGCTGACTTTGCATTGTACCTCCTAGAACCTGCTCAGTTTACATTGTCAGCGTGAATCAGCTCAGGAGCAAATGTCTTAGTCAGTGATTGCACAAGTACCAGCTCGTGTTCAGTCCTTAAATTTACATGGCAGCTGTGGAGTTGTGTTAAACAGATTATTTCAGAAAGTGCTTTCGGACCATCCCAGGTACCTGTAAACAGAACAGGTTAGCAGTGCTGGTTAGCGCCTGAGTTTAGCAAAAGGGAACTTCCGCAGCAAGCTAAGGGAGCACTGTTATGAAACGTTTCTGGCTTGAAAGCCAGGCTTTGTTGGGCTAAACATCCTGCCTACCAATTTGATCTTGTTCCAACAGTTATTCCGAACAGCTGACGTATATCTCGCTTGTTATCATTCTGACTGTAAGAAAAGAGCGATCTCTGAAACACATTGGACCAGTTCTGCAAATGCATATAGGGTGGATGTCTCTGTGAATTTTGGGTGTGGAAGCTCTGGCCGATAGAGATCAAGAAGGATGTCAACACCAGGTTTTGTCTTGTGCCTCCCAGGAAGCTCAACACAAGACAAGGAAGGAAAATGTTTTCGTGATGTCTTTGCCTTTCTGGGCCTCGGGACTGATCCAAGGGCTGGCACAGCTGCCAGCCATCACCCCAAGCGTTGCTATAGCTTATAGATGCTGCCCACAGTTGCCCACCAGCTGCTATGCAACCCAAAATAGCCTCAGCACAAAACACTCCAGGAAGCCCCCTCTTCTTTTCCCTCCATGTCCTCTTCATCCGGCACTCTGATGTGAAGGGGTTAGACTGAAATGAAGAGGTTACCTCATGAATGAATTGAATTAATTTAATACATTTTTAATGAAGTAAAGAAAAAACAAAAAAACCACATATTTTCTCTCTCAGATTTGAAAAAAAAAGAACATTTTGTTTTTCTAATTGTTCTTAGCATTTATTTTCACTTCTTAAGATAATTTTAATACTCACTTCATCTCTTTTTGACTTGTAGGAAATAGTAAAAGATATTAGGGATTTTTCTTTTCCCTTTTCCAGCTGCTTTTCCTCTTGCCACTATGTAGCTATTTAATACTTGTCTGGTTATTATGAATGGTGCAAGGAAGAATGGTAAAAAAAACATTTAAAAATGTTACTAGATTGATGGCATTTCTTTTTCTTTTCTATTTTTCCCTTTGAAACACTTCCAAACCTGGGAAATTTAGAAAAGCTAGCTCTTGATCCTACAACCATGTAAGAAGTTGTGTACTAGGTCAGAACAAAAGTCCATCTGGCACAGTATTTATCTCCAAGAATGACCAGTAAGTGGTACATAGAGCCAAGACCGAAAAAGGGAGCAAGAATAGTTATATGTGCTCAAAATATTTTCCAGACATTTGTGGCTGGGGGACTAGAAATGAAACCTTGGCATATAATACTGTTTCACTCTCGTCATTGCCATCTTCCTTTTCACTTGGTATGGGACCAAGGTTCAAAGACAAGGTTAAGTCCTTTGCTCCTGCTGCAAAATGAAAGTCATAAATGACCACAAGTGACCATTGAATTTGGGGGGATTCCCTGAAATTTCAGGTCATGCACAGTGAAATGTTTATAATCATTCTTGGTTTCTAAATGTGTTGTAACCATTCAGCACAGACTGGCTATGAAAGACCTGAGTAGAGCCATGGTGTGGGATGAAAATATTTGTTAAATAGGCAATACTAGTCAAGGAGTTTGCTGGAATGCTTGGAGAAGTAATTAATCCTATCAGAGCCAGTAGAAAATGGAGAGGATCTATACTGAGAAAAATGGGAAATTAACTGAAAAATCAGTTTAGAAATTTTCATTTAAGCCTCTTAAATGATGGTGGAGAAAAGCAAGAAAGCCATTTGGTCGCTTGCTCTTTTTGTATTCCTCTTTCACCTTGGTGTCATATTTCTTCCCGAAGAAAGTAATTTCCTTGTAAAAGGTTTTACACCATTTCCCCCTTTACAGCATTGCTGTATATTATGGTGTAGCTTAAACATCCCATCTCAACGTTGCCTATGTTTCACTGCAGAGGAGGTGGTAGTCCCTGATCACCCACGCACTGATATCTTACAAGCGTACCTGATGGATGCTGCTTGGGTGCTTTGTTATAAGAAACTGTTACTGTTCAACTGATCAACATGGAAAATCTTACTGAGTTGCTGATGGGTATGCTGAGAGAGAAACAAGGTCCCCTGGCCTCCCAGCCTTGATTGCATTATATTACGATTATGGAGATGCTCTGCTCACAGAGAGGGCTTCTCACTCTCCTTTGCCTGTTCAGCTTTTGACAGTTTTTCTTTCTCATTGAATAAGACATCCTGTGTCCTACAAAAGAGATTATTTTAGTGACGTCTTTGAGGTGTGCAAATTGTAAGCAGGATTTGCTGCTTTGAGTTAATATTTCATTCCCTGCCATGAAGACAAGCGCAGGACAGCTCCTGGGGGTTACCCTGCCATGCCTGCTGCTAACACACATTTGCCACAGCTTTAAACTTACCTCTGAGATAGGAGATGAGCTGTCGGAGAGCCTGGATTTTTTATTCTCACCTTCCCTCAGGTGCATTGCTCTAGTTTGGTCATCCTCACCAGGATATTTATAGCTTTGCCGTGAACCAAAAGTTTTGCCATTGACCCTGTGAAGCCACGTGAGGTTTTCACCCCTGGCTTTGGACCAGAGGGCTGATAAATGCAACATCATGATTATACTCTCCTAGTGAAAGAGGCTGTCAGGGAGAAGATGGGGAGGAAGAAGAATGATCCAAGGGAGCTTTCCAAGGGTATCTGGTCAGCTTTAAGGGAGAACAAAGCGGCCTTAACACTTGGGTTTGTTGCTGACTTTTAGGCTTGGAAAATTGCCCATTTGGCTGCTGAGGCAGCAGCCTGAATTGTTGTGCAACTTGGCTGTGAAGAGAATGCAAAGGGATTTCTTCCCCTTCAGGTTCACGCATCACTAACCATGCCAGGCGTGTTGCTCCGTACTGTACACTCTGAATGAATAAACTGCTTCTAATAAAGAACCGATGTTGCTAATATCTTAGTGTAATTTAAACCAAGGCTTTTTGAATTTAGCTCATTTGGGGAAGGAAAAAAAACCTACTGATGTTGCAAACGTTTATGCATCTGATTAACTTCGCTGCTTAGCTTAATTTGCAGGATCAGGGCCTTAGCTATCAAGAGGCTACATGGCATTACAGCCCTTCTATACATCTTCATTAGGGTATCTTCCTTACGAATTTGCTTTCATGCGTGTTTTTACAACCTCAGTCATAAACTGGATTGTATCTGCCAGCAGCAGTGTTTAACTATGTCAGCTCCTCTGTGCCTGAGCTAATCCCTTGTCCTTCTTGACAGGAGTTGGGGGGAGTGCTGTTTCCTAAGGATCGATGCACAAAAGTTGCCATGTTGCTGGTTATATGCCTAAAAAATTGAGGAGAACATGAGTTTTTATTTGGGCCAGCATTTTTGTCCATTCAGTTTTCTATTTGGGTTTTTTTTCAGTTTTCTGTAAGAGCAGAATTGTTATTTCTTTCCAAAATTACTCGTTTTCAGGATTGCAAGCAGGTGTTTTTTTCCCAGCTAAGATTTCTCTTCCTTCTGTTCCTCTCGTTTCCATTCTGGGCTCCCCGCAGTTTTTATTCTTCCTTTTCTATTTTTTTCTATTTCTAGTCCATCTTCTCTTCCATTTCCAATGGTTTTTTTCAGTGACATGATGGAGAAGTAGTTCCTCACAGCTTCCTCCAGCTGCTGTGGCTGCTGCATCTCATATTTTCAGCTTTTAAATCTGGCAACCCTAGTGGGTGTCCATCTGGGGAATTGTACAGGTGCAGAAAGGAGCAAGTGTTTCTCCTCTCGAAGGTCTGCATTGTTGCTGTCCTTCCTGGCACTGAAGGACATGCTCCCTCAACCGGCAGCTCCCTCCGAGGTGCCATGACTCTTGGCTGCCCCCCACCCAAAGCACTGTGTGAAAAGCCTGACAGAGGCTGAGATATGAATGCGGATATTAAAACACAAAGACTTCATTTTTTTAAGGGTTGCACCTAATCCTTTCTCTCCTGGGGCCCTATTTTTTGGAGTCCAAATATTTGTTACAGGACTCATAACTTGTAGAGGCAGATGTAGCACTGGCAGCCTCCCAGTTGTAAAATACGTGCAGGAAAATTTCAGCTACATGGGGCTCCACATAAGTGCTGATGAACTTGGTCCGTGGCTGAAGCATCCCCAAGCTGGGGGATCCTGCCAGCTGTCACCTTGCCATGCCATGAGAAACGCAGGTGCAATATGTGGGCACTCAAAGAAGATGCCCATGGGCGGTCCCTGCTGAGAGTTCATGGCAGGCAGAGCTCTGCTGGAGGTTGCTTTTGATACAGGGCTCTACACGTGTTGAAGACTTATATGCATAATATATCTGTTCATTTTAAAATTGTTTTATGAGTTGTTTTTATCCATGGGCATGTGCAAACTTAAATCACGGCAGAAGTAAATTATGGCAGAAGTAGAGTAGATATCTGTAAATTAAGATATCCTTTCCATTAGTTACAGTATTATATTAAAGTACTTCAACTTTTTTGTTTGGTTACATCATTTGGTAAATTAAGCCCCAATCCTGCAGTGTGAGACAGGAGGAAGGAGCCCAAAGTCCACACAGAGCACCAGTGAAATATTTGCGTAGAGCATCTGCCTTCTGGCTGTACGAACTGGACATCAGTCAAAAGTTGCATTTGGTTATAAAAATCCAGAACGGGCAAGTGTTCGTCATTTGGTGCCTCAGAATCACTCAGTGGTACCTCCAGGTCCCCCACTGTCCCCAGTGGTTTCTGGCACTGCTGCCTAGTCCCCCCTGGAGCTGGGGCCACCTTGCCTGCCTCTGCTGGCCCGTGGAGCCCGGCCAGAGTGGACACAGGGAGCAGGAGCCTGCAGAGCTTTCCTGAGGTGAGGGGCTCGGTTGGGGGCTGTGTTCGCTGAGGCCAACTGGGCTTTTGTAAGAAGTGATGGGTTCAAACGTCTGCTGGTACCCCAAAATGCTGCCTCCCAAGGCAGCATCCCAGGTCTGAGCTTTGAAAGTAGGTTTGCAGAAGGGCTGAGCACCACCTGCGGCTGGGAGCTGGGCTGGGGGTGGAGGGAGAAGATCTTTCTGACACCAGTGGAAAAAATTATATATTTTATCAGTTTTCAGACAGACTTTCTGGCATTCCCACCAGTCTCAGAAGTTCTTCCTCATCCCCAGGGAGCTGCTTTGCTGCTCCTGCTGCTGACTTGGGTCTTCCCGGAGGACAGCAGCACTGCTTGCACTGGGGAATGGCACCTGGTGCTGGTGCCCATGTGATGGGAGTAGAGCCATGAAAGCAGGGCAACCATTTGTTTTCCAGTGAAAATAAATCTGGTACCAGCTCCTATTCTACTTGAGTGAAATACCTGCCCCAAAGAGACCAGTGAGTGGAGGGCGACCAGAATGGGCTGGGTCTGCTGTCACCTTTCTGTAAAACTTTCTTTCCTAACCAACATCCCCTCTCTGTAAAACTTCCAGTTTTCAATAAAACTTCCAGTCACAGTCCCCTTTCTGTAAAACCTCCCTTTAAAACTTCCAACTCACAGGCTCAGGAATGGACCCCATCACACTGGAAAAGTGTCAGCTCAATATTAAAAGGTGCGATAATCAGCCCTGAAAAAAAGGACCGTTATTGATGCTTAAGTCAATAGCTGCTTATAGCCGTTGGGGGACTTGCTGCTCGCTTCGTGTTTGCTTTTTCCCCTGCAGGACTCGGTCAGTCAGTCAGCAGAACAGAGTTTCCTTCTCAGTCTGAAGTGCTGGAGATGCAGTGTTTAGTTAAGCACACACCAAGCCTTCATTGAGAGCTGTGGCATCTCCACAGAGGCAACAGTTGAGGCTTTGGATATTTTTCTGCATCTGAGATTCACGGTGCTATCGCCAGACAGGGATTTGGGGCAAGCACCATTCACAGTCGGCCAACAGGAGAGTCAAATCTGCAACCAGGGCCACATGCCATGTTGCACGAAGCTATGCAACCTCCTCCTTGAGCTCTGCTGCTGGAGTCATTGCTCAGTGCCCTGCAAGCCAGAGGGATCTTGGGGACCTGACCTTGCCAGCATAGGCTGGCTTTGTTCGTTAAGCTCGTCTGCACGCCATGAGCCAAGGTGCTCAGGAAGACCTGTGCAGCACCCTTCTTCCCAGGCACGCTCGTCGTGGTGGTGATTCCACCTGGCTCCAGCTAAGAAGGCTTTGGCATATATTGACAGTAATGCACACAGGGGGAAAAACTCCCCATCTGTGGTCATGTAGCGGAGAGACAAGTGGCTGCATTTCTTAACAGATGGCATAACAAACTACACGAAATGCGCGTCCCCTTGAGACATATAACCTGACATCAGATAGTTTCAACAACATATTGAAATAAGTCCTCCCTGATGAACACCGTGGCTTCAGACGCAGCCATACCTCTCTCCCCGAATCCCTTGACAAAGCCGTGGGTGATGGAGGCACAGCAGTTTTNAGAGATGGAAACAGCCCACCTGACATGCAAATAGCATCAGCATCAGATGGAGAGGGAGCTAGTGGGGAAACAAACATTAAATTAATTTAGTTCACAACTCTCCTGTAGGGTATGGGATCTCCCTGTTTTCCCTGGAAGAAGTCTAGAGAGATTAATGTCAAAAAGATCCACTAATTTTGATGACCCAATTTGCATGCCTAATGACCTGATTTTTCTGAACACTTCACGTTCTCTAGCACTTTATGCGCTGGAAGGACAGTGCCCTTGTTTTCTTTCACAGCAACGAGTGCTCAGCAGTTTTGTGAATCACAACTTGGGGCATTAATTTATGCATGCAAAAAAACAAAACCCCACACAATTACTGAGACAAAGCTTTCGATGTATGGTTTGGATGACTTGGCAGTATCTCAGAGAAACTCTTCAGCAGGGACAGAGATAGCAGCCAGTTCCCCAGGACACCATTCAGCTGCCTTCACCATGTCTCCTTCCTCCTTCTCAAATTTCCTGCCTCATTCACTGGGCAGCTTCCAGTTTCGGCAATAAACGAGAGGGGAATTCAGTGGACACAGGGCTCTTCCCCAGACGACACTAATGCAGGCATTTTCTGACTTCTGAGATCCTGCTCTGCAACCTTAATATATTTGTGTAATTACTTCTGTATAGCACAGCATCTTTTTTTAGCTCTTTTATGGTTTGGTACATCAGATCCCATCTCTGAAGAACTTATACCCTGTTTGAACATATGGAGTATTTCTGTAGGTTCCTTCTTGGGCTCTGCAGTTACGTGTGTGGTTTTGAACCCAAGGAAGCCCCCAAAGGCCACCACTGTGGTCCCACAAGGAGCATTGCCATCAAAAGGGGAAGCTTTGCCCTTCCCACCTCCTCCACTGCTGCTTCCCACGGTGCCACCATCGCAGGCATGTGCTTGCAATCATGTGGGGGGCCAGACCAGAGGACTGACCCAGGCTAAAACCAAGGCTGAGACTTCATCCGTGGAGCTGAAATATAAAGTACACTGCAGTATGGACTGGCTGCTGAAAAGAAGCAATATTACTTCGCTTCAACCTCCCCATCCCTTGGGTGCTGGTCTGGCTCCTGCACGGACCAGTGCAGGGGGACAAGCTGGCCAAAACCTCTTCCCTGGTATTTGCAGGGTATTTGCTGTGTTGCTTATCCCAGCATAACTTGTGCCTCATATGAGGAAAGCCTGCCTCATGGCAGGAGGTTTACATTCCCTGCACGTACATATGTGCCAAATGCACACTGTGCTACCTGCACAGTGCTCTGCTGCACTATATAGAAATCCACATCTTCAGGGGGAAATGTTTAAATGGCTGATCTGCACCTAGGCTGCTCTGTATGACCCACAGAGAAGCTAAAATACAGCAACCTTCAGGAGGAGCGGGGTAGACTTTTGGCTGTGACATATTACGCACGGATTCGAGACAGACAATGAAGGAGAAACACTGGCGGTTCTCTTGAAATCAAATGTCAAATAAAATCAACACAATTTAATTAAAAGGAAAAAAATCTTCCCAAAAAATCTTTGCATTAGATTGAAGACTCTATCTCTTAAGAACATACCGCAAGCTTAATTTTTGATGTTACAGTTAAATAAAGACATACTTATCTGATTAGCTGTAATCCTCTCATGTTTATTCCTTGAGTCAGAGGCCTTATAAAAATGTATCTGAGATTTAGAAGTGGGACCCAAGGACAGCCTGCACCTGGTCTCTGTGTCTGATTGTGGGGAGATATCTCTGTGGCATTAACAACAGAAAATTACTCAGCTGTTTTGATAATCTCCATTGTTCTCAGAACTGAAATGTAAAAGAAATATATTTGTCTGTCTCCTTCCACACTTACCAGTTCTCACCTGAGATTTTTGGATTTCCCCACCCTTGTAACAAAACTGGAGCATAGACTTGACCAAAATCTAAAGACCCCAAGTGAAGGGGCTTGAAGGTCTCCTCAGCCATAAACAAGAACCTCCATCCCACAGCACCGATCCCCCAATTCGGGCTCCCTAAAGAGGAGTCCTACATAATGTCCTCATTTCAACCACCATCATCCTCACCAGCTGAGCACAAGGGCTTTGTTTTCTGCATGGCGTCTCCTTGCAGTCATGCTGGGGCAACCTCCACTACATGTCTGAACTGGTCACCCCAGTTCCACATACAGGCAAGGCAGGAGTCAGCAGCGAAATCGAGATCATGATTCATCCCCTGCCTGAAATAAGTCAGACCATCAATGGGAATCACACCCTGGATCTCGCTCCCCTGGCTGTAACAAGAATGTAGCTTTAGAAGTCTACGTTGCAGATGTCTGAAGGTGAGATAAAACCCACCCAGGAGACTAGTATTCAGAGTATTTTCTGTTAAACTAATATTCTGACTGTGGAAATGATTCAGGAAAATCTAGTTGGTAACTGTATTTTTAGACTTTTAAAAACCAAACACTAAAAATAGGGTGAAGAACATTTTGCAGAGTTTTTCTGCTCTCTCGGCTCTGTTGTGACCGAGTGACCGAGCTTTCCCTTGCTGCCGTTAGTGGGAGCCATAGCACAGGGCAGGGCAGGACCCTGCTCTGCTTGGGTCCTCTCTCCACTTCTGCACTGGTTGGGATTTTCTGCTGCAAGGATTAAAGCCAGTCTCAGAGAATGTCTCAGGTGATTTTTTTTTTTCCAATCAATTAGTTCATTTTTCTGTGAAAAATTGCCATTTCTGAGGACCAAAATTTCAAAAAACTGTTTGATGAAGAGTTTCACTGGTCCTCTGCCCACTCCATAGTAAATCTTTAACATCTTTCAAATAAATTAGTTAGAATTTTCATTTTAAAGTGGTCTTTTCAGACATAAAATTGCCAGTGACTACCGATGACCATTATTTCCCTTTACACTTGTGTGCTCACAACTCCTTTGCCTGTGAGCAGATGTTACATACTACTACTGAAAAGTTATTAGGTTTATAAATCATAAGAAATGGCATGCTGAATGGCTCTTCTCTGGACTTCAGTCTTTCCATCAGCTAGCCATTTTCTCAAGTTTTAAATGTCTCTCATGGTAAAAATCCCGTAATATATCACGTACATCAGACATCACACTCTCACAGGATTGCATTGTTAGCGATGCTATTTCTGAAGCACCCATGGCAGGAGTGGAAACCGAGTTTGCAGGCCACTGCAAAAATGAACACAGAGACGGAGGTTTTTCAGTAATCTTTCCCATTTGCAATGTAATGGCATATACAAAGAAACTGCTCTTCTCCATGGGGAAATGGGTCTGGCTGTGTTTCTTGCCCCTGCAAGCTGCTCCGCTGTGATGCAGAGATGCTGTTCCTCCTTGGGAAGACCTTTCCTTTTCCCAGGACTTGAGGAATGGTCCAACTTCTGCTGAAGTCGGTGGCAGTGCTGTTGCTATCAGAGGGCGCAGGATCAGGTCCTCCATGCTTAGCAGAACTGCATTGCAAAGTCTCTGCCTGTGCTTTGTAAGCCATAGAGATAAACAATCAAAAAAAGCTTTTCTAACTGATTTGAGAGCACAGCTGTGATAAAGGTGTGATAAAAGGACCGGCTCCAAAACCTGTGTGATCATGGTGGTCCTAGTGTGAGTTACAGCAACATTTCAGATATCTGTTTATTTTAGTTAAAGAAGAAAAGTTTCGGTTACTGTAGACTTAACAGATTTTTATCTCGTACGAAATATGCTTAGCAGAGGACACGCTTCAGTATGGTTTCATTGTTACCAGACCTTCGGCAGTTCGTGTCAAATATCAGTATAATGGACTTACACACACTATTGATTTAATGACAACTATCACTGCAAGGAATTGATCTAATGTTTTCATTAGACTTAAAAAATGTTTTAACAACAAGTTCATTCAGAACTGGATAATTGCAAAGGCCTACATGGCCAAAGATCACATTCCCTATAGAAGTGTAGTTTAGATGATCTTTCTAGAAGATAAGTAGATTAATAATAATAGAGGCACAGTTGAGGGAAATTAAAGCTAGTCTTTATGCCTTAAAAACATAAATAAATTGAATTGTCACCCATTATATTACTGGAGGGAATTTTCCAAACTTTTTCAACAAATTTTAATGAATTTGCTATGGTATTTGGCTTGCTCTGATAGGCACAAAATGACTGGTTTTGTTAGCCCTCTGTCTGTCTGTCTATCCTTTTTCTTCTCGTCCACTGGACATTAACAGAGATGGGTCTCTTCTGCTTGGGTTGGATACAAAATTTTGGTCATTTTTAGCAGTGAGAGCATCTTTTGCTCTTGTGTGTGAACAGGCCAGGGAGGCGCATTTTGTGGGAGATTTCAGGAGATGCTGTCCGCATAGGTGCTTCAATGATGTTGGACTGTCCTCCAAGGGGAACTCCACATTACTGGCTGTGATTGAAGCTACACTGGGCTGATTAGTGGCTCTGCATGAGGGCATTGCCTAAATACAGGTGGAGAAAGGTTTCCTGTTCTGATATGGAAGCTGCAGATGTGTATGCCCTATGACTCCAGGTGACAGTGTTTTTTATTGCCAAATCATCTTCAGCTTCTGGTCTGCCTTATATAAAGCCTCCTCCTTTCCAAGTACCATGGTTGATATTTCATTTTTTGCTGAAACTGGACCCAAAGGTTACGCTGCATGTGGTCACTGCAATGGTTCACGGCTTGCATGTGCCACAGGATCTTTCTTGGTATTGCGGGTGGCTTGCTGCTCTTTGTAAGCTTTCAAGATGTTCCTTGAGAGCCCGTCCTGAGCCTGGTTGAATGGGCATTTTAGTGACTCTGTGCACCTTGTGCTCTGACTGCCTGCAGAAGTCTGTGGTGGTCAGATCTTTAAGCCAGATCTCAGATATCTTATGGTGGATGTTTGAAAATAAAAGTAGACAATAATAGGGTCACTTTGAACATGTCAGTCTCAGCCTTAACTGGAATAAAGCCTGGGTCTTCTCTCTTCCCTCCCATGTGTGGAAAGACTTACTTGTCCCTAAATTACAGACATCTTCTTCCAGCAGCTTTACTTTAGACCACATTCCAATAATCCAAGAATGTCTAGAATAAAGAGTGTGCCGGGTTATCTTGACTGGCTACCAAACAGAGCAACTCTGAACCAACATGCCTATGTACTACCTCGGAAGAGTCTGAAGGTCCTCTTTCGAGGAAAATCCTGCCCTTTCATATAAGTCATGTAGCTTTACCTGACTCAGAGCTCTGGCTGACTAAATACATTTCCAGTACAACCATTAATATCTGGTTGGGGCAAGCATTGGATCTACATGGAGTCCTACCACAGAACAAGTCTGGGAAGCAATGTAAACCCACAAAATATCCTAACCCCACCCAAACTACTAAACTATGAGATATATCAGTAGGTGTACTCTTGTAGCATTAAGTTTTGTAAGAAATACAGTAGTGGATCGTTCTGATGGTCAGAAGATGCTCAAAGTGAATAAGAACAACAGAAAGAATCCACCCCATCTCTTGCAGCAGAAGTACAATCTACAGCTGCTGCTCTGTTTCTGCCATCAAAAAGCTGCTCGCAGGCAAATGAACTCTGTGGTTAAACTACTGAGAAGCTCAGACATACCAGCATGGTCACACGACTAAAGCCTTTTGGCTGCAGAGCCACTGTCTGTGCCACTGTGACAGGAGGAGAAGAGAAGTCCCTTCCCAAAAGCACAGTGAGCGGCAGTGCAGCAGATGAACCTCACATGCTGTGTGGACCAGAGGCACATCGTGGGTGTCCACCGGGTCACCCTGGAACAAGGCTTGGGCTTCTCAACAACATGACATTTGCTTTAAATAACTTCCATAGAAATTCAGCCACTGTGGGAACTAAATGTCTCCATGTGTCCTTTGGGGCCAGGATTTTGTATGCTTCAAGGTATAACAAAGATTAAAGGCAGTATTCTTAAATGAATAGGGAGATGCTTATGCCAAAATATACATGAGTAATCTAGAGCATGATACAAAAATGCAAATGCAAGAATAGAGGGAAATCAGGACACTGTAATGCATATTGCTTTAATTTGAGGAGCAAAGGGATTTGAGTGGATTTCTAGGGTATAATGCAATACAGAATAATACAGTGTTTATGTCAGATATAGCTGATGAAAGCTCCCAACAGATCAATGCAGGAAAAGGGTATAAATCAGTAGTATTGGAAGATGTCACTTGAGAGCAAATCTATTCTCAAGCTAAGGTAATATTTTCTGATACTCCCTGTAGTTGAATACAGTTAATGTGAAACAACGTGGGAGAGAGAAAAAATAAATCCAAATGGCACATAAGTGGAAAATGGAAGCTTAAGATATCATCCCCAAGACACATCTTCTGCGCAGAGGGATTTGGGTGAGAGAGAGCACCCATTCCGATAGCAGTCACGAAGATAAGGTTTCAATGGCCAACTTTGCAGCTGGGGCAGAGGAGAACTTCTGTTTGCCCACGGCAGGGGACATCACCCTTCGCTGAAGCGTTGCTTCAAGGTGTTGCCCAGCTCTTGGCTCTGTGGACAAACCCCTCCTCTAACGGAGAGGCAGACACAGCCCAGCTGAAATGGCAGGGCTCCCTGCAGGTTGCTTGTGAAAGAAGCAAAAGATGTTGCCACACATTTTAATTTGCATTACATTATCTCATTCATTTTGACTGTGTTAAATCACTTGAAGTTAATGTGCTGTATATTAGTGTATGACGGTGTAAAACATCACTTACAAAGGTATCTGAAACAATGTGTTCCATTGAGCATAGACTTTACTGAGCAAAAAGAAAATGAATAAACATAACTAAGAAAACGACTATTCCTGTCTCCAGTAATTGCTTCTCCTTCGTCATCTGTTGAGTTTTAAAATGTAAATGAACAGAGAGAGACTTCTGGCTTTGCAGTCTCTGTGAGTGAAAATTCTTGATGACAAATACAATTTTGGAGAAAAGGGGAATTCACTGTATGGTGAGCCCAAGCTAGGACTCATTTATACTGCTTTTAAATTGCTGGACTTATTTCTGATCATCTCCAGCATGAAATCAGACCAAGGGAACACTGACAGAGCACCTGGTCTTCTGTTTGGTCTGGGTTCCTCCCATGCATGCTGCATGCCTTCCTACCCCATTTTTCCCTGGGTTGTTGTAATATTCTTCCTACAGAAAAAGAAAAGAAAAACATGCATAGGTCATTGTGGGCAGAACAAGAGCTGGCTGCAGTGGAGACATGTGCCACCCCAGTTCCCTGGGCATGTTTGACAGTCTCAGCTGAGAGCATCACTTCACTCCCGAGGTCGTGCATGTGAGGGCAAGAGACACAGGCTGGGTAATTGCCACTTTTCTCTCCAAAACTTGGTTTAGCAGTATTTATAGGGACATCCTCTTCTGCCTGCAGAAATCTTTTTATATGTGTCCACCTGTTTTAGCTTCTGCTTGGTTTCTCTATCTGCCTAGAGCTTGGAGTTGAATTGATGGGTAGATAGGTTTGAAGTTATCCTCTTGTGCATGAATGCCTGGTTTTCGCAGATAAAATTCTCTGACATCTCAAACTTCTATCTTGAATATATACTAGACAAGTTGCTTCGTGTCTATTTATTTATTTATTTATTTGTGGTGCTCACAAAGTGATAGCTCCGTTGAAGTTTCTCTTAGAAAACGCTTTTTTCCTGTACAGGCTGGAGGCGTGGGGAGGGGCCAGGTTTGTAAACAAGCCTCATGAGCTCGCTCTGACCTGGAATTCAGTTCACTCTGGGGTGATAAAAAGCAGAGTGATAGTCTTGTCCTTGGGCCACCAACCCAGATTTAAGTTGTGTGGTTTCCACTGCCTTGCCATGTGCCTGAGCCCTCCTATGCCTACAGTGTCCCTTTTTGTGTCCCTTTTTTGGGGGGAGAAAGAAGAAGCTGTCCCTCCACCGGCCCCGTGCCAGGATCCCTGGTCTCTTTGTGGAGATTCTCTGAGCCTCTCCTTCTCCATCACCTGATGGTAGTGCTGGGCTGCTGTCCTGGAGGCAGTTTTGCAGCAAGGACTGTAGCAGACCCACGGTGGGAGGTGATGTGACCTCCTTCCTCTGGTCTGCTGCTCGCAGTTTCCCCAGGTTTTGCATCATCCATTTTACACGATGGCTTTCCACTGGTTCCAGTGCAGCCTGCATGGAAGCTCATCCGGCATTCCTCGTTTGCCCAGGAATTACTTAGTATCTGACCACACCAATTCCCCGTGCACAGCTCACCGGGTGATGCACATCTGCACATCTGTTATTTATCCTTTTGCTATTAATCACACATCCAATGTCTGTGCCTTCTGATGATGATCTTATTCTTTTCCTCAAATGGTGCATAATAAGAAAGACAAAGGACTTAGGACTGGCACTCCTTTAGAATTCATCTAATGATAATTTTCTTTTATAGTTACCTTTAAAGGCCTGTTGTTTAAACATTTTTCTTTCACCTACAATGTGCCAGGTTAATTTTGGTTTGAGTTCAGTACCTAAGCTGTCACAGAGTACAGAGTAAATTATTTTACAGAAGTCTGTTACACGTTAGAGTATGATATCAAGTTAACAAACAGTTACCTTCATAAACTCACACTGCATTGCATTAAGTACATTATTTTTTATATGTTATGAATTGAACTCTGAACCAGCATGTCATCCTTCCCAGGATCTGGGCCAGCCTAGGGTTTGGCCAGGTCATTTTACTTGTGAAAACCAGTATAACGTTGACAGTCCTCCAGCCCCCTGCAACTTCCAAGGCTTATTGAAAATTCATATTAACATTTCAGTGCTAAGGCTTCTGGGTAGGTGTGCTTACATTTATGCAAATAGAAGTTTAACATAGCTGAAACGGAGGCTAGCTCTGAGGTGGGAAGGAAGCAAAGCATGAGCAGGGTAGGCAGGACTGCTCAGCACTCAGTAGGAATTGCTAACCAAGAGCCTTGTGGTAGCTTTGAGAAGTCATCAAACACTCAGGTTCAGGGTAAAAGAGCTGCTAAAACTAGAAGGAAGACTAACTTGGGAACTTTGCTCCTTTGTCTCTTCCAGCAGTGCAAACTGGGAAGAGATGTGTGGAAGAAAACCCCAAAGGCAACCCTGGGAAAGGAAACGGGGATTGGATGTGAAGTTGAGGACCGTGTTGTGGGCTGACTGGGGCTCAGAAAGCCGTGCACCAACTCCCCAGCCCTCAGACAGGGGCTGCAACTCCATGATCCTCTGTTGGCGGGGCGGGGGGGCTGGATCGTATGTGCACAAGCCCACAGGGAATTTCGGGATTAAATGTCACTCTCAGGAATGCAGTAACTTCACTTCTTTTAAGTACATTTTCAGCCCTTTGCTGGTAATTAAAGTTCAAGGTCGAGATGCATCTTTCCTTGTGGACATTTGCTTTGATTCCTGATGTGCTTTACTGAAAAATCTCAAACGTACAGCGAAGGAGGTGACAGCATGTCAGGGAACTACATATTTAGTTCTAGCAGTGAGTCAATCAGACATCTAGGCAATTACCCTCTGCTCAGGATGACAACTGAGAGATGTGTTTATTCTGTCTCCAGGAATC
The DNA here is from genome assembly GCA_013400535.1 of Scopus umbretta. NCBI lineage: Eukaryota > Metazoa > Chordata > Aves > Pelecaniformes > Scopidae > Scopus > Scopus umbretta. The sequence continues at coordinate 3,361 of VZTL01023812.1, read as the reverse complement.
TCTGTTATTTTAGGATCCTTTCCAGAGTGCAACCAGTGCTAACTCGTCAGTATGTGGAGACTCTTGTTTATGCTTTGGTTTCCTATCTGGGTGGGATTATTCAGTTATTGACTTGCTGGCCCCCACTCAACCTTTTAAATTCATTTCTACCTTCCACACAATTTCTTGGCAGGAGCTGCAGGCCGTCTAAGCCCAAGCCCTCATATCTTCATCTGTGCTGATGAATCTTTTATCTGCTTTTCAAAGGGTATTAGCTCTTCCATGAGCTGTTAGGTGGCACCTCACTATCACTGCTAAGACTCCTGCATTCGGCTGTGGTTTGGCATCTCCCACAGCCTGGCACAGTGTTTTGCTGGTCCTTCCCAGAGCTTCTCTCTATGATGGCTCTTGCAGAGACAGAACTCACTCTGCTTGTGCAGTGGGATCCCTGTGTAAAACCCTGCTCTCCTTTACATCCTTATAAAGTTATTGACCTCAGAGGCATCGCTGCAGGTCAGTACTGGCATACCTGAAAGCCAGTTATCACCCGTCCTCTCTAGATATACTGTAGGCACACTGCAGACAGCGGCAGTTACAACTCCTGCCTGAATCTGATTAGCGAGCTAAATATCTTCTGCTCCATGGGAGCACCCGGTGCCATATAAGCTGGAGGCTTCCCTCAGGCAATGAACAGATGAGTTTAGCTGGAACAGACTTTGTTAGCTTTTGACACTTTATTGGGGAATCGGTTACTTCTGTGAGAGAGAAGGTATTTCTGATGGCGTTTGCCGTTCTGAGCGATGCAAAGCCTCTGACAAGCTACGGAAGTAAGTCCCAATGCTCAGCTCAAGGGCGGGCCACCATTACCCCCCACAATGTCCCTAGCTGGGGCAGGAGTTATAAGCAGCCTACATACAGTGAACTCAAGCTCCCCTTTTCATTTGAAGAGCATTCAATATAGTAACCTGTACTGCCCCAACCAAGCAAGCCTTGGGGCGCCCAACTCCCCCCGAGACATTCCAGTGTGACCCAGAGCCAGGTGCTGCAGCATCACAGGTGGGGTGGCACTTGAACCACGTGCAGAAACAACCCTCTCCTACCCCACTGCAAAACTCTCCCTGCTAAAACTCTCCCCCTACACCCCCACTTCTCCCCCTGTGTGGCTGGAGGACAAAGAGGGTTTTTGCAGGTTCAGGAGACCTTTCTTTATTTCTCTTCCTGGAAGCCTGGTTATTATAGCAGTAGCCTCTAGCTACATCTGTGAAGAGGAGCACCTCCACCAGGCATCTCCTGTAATAATGACTTCTTTTTTCTTTGAACTTGCAAGACACTGTTTTATGACATTAAGAAGGTGAATCCAAAGAGGACCATAGATGTAGGGTCATTCCAAGTAAACCCTGACGGGACGCAAGAGAGAAGTAAGGTAACAGAAAAATGATATGACAGCACATAATTGCTGATATGTGCAATTACCAACCACTTATCCAAACAGCAGTTGGTCTTAATCTTACAACCTTTTTTCTTGCTAAGGGTATCAGCCACTAAATTGCTTCTGCTTCCTCTGGGACCCAAAGTAATCTTTAGGCTTGAAATTGAGGTATTTTCCTTCCTTTTCAGTACCTACATTTCTTTGCCTTTTTAATATTTGAAGCAGTATTGTTCCATTGTTAATCTTGATAAAAAATAAATCAGCTACATGCATTATTAAGATAAAGAAAAAGGGAGAATGAGGGGGAGAGAATATACATTCTACCTAGAGACGGACCATTATCTAATGAGGCATTGCACTGGAGGTCCAAATAGTGTCCATTGCTGTCCATGGGTGATGGATACCTTCAACTTTCATTGTCCGTGGTGGGAACTGGGGGTGGTGGACCAAGCCCTCACACTGCCAAGTTCTAGGAGCAGAGCTTGACTTACTCTATATGTTTTGCAGCATCGAAAATACAGATCATACTAGATACATGTAAATAAAAAAGCCTCTGGAAATGTTTGGTGAGCTAGGTCATTCAGCAAATATTTCAGAGGATTGTTGTTGATTCAGATAATGCACTTTTCCATCATCGCTGTCTGTAAATTGAGAGCCTTAAGAGACTATGTAAGGCATGATGAAGATTAAAGCTGCTGCTTTGTAAATGGCAGCAGCCTTTTCAAGATGTTGCTTCTCAGGCCTGGGTTTGCATGTCTATTCCCAAGCTATCACTAAGAAGGACTGAGGACCAAGCTGTCCAAGGATATGTCTGGAAAGAGGCCACAGCTTTCTGAGGCAGCAGGAGGTGAGACAAATCAGAAGACGAATCCAATGTTCAAGACATGGGAGTCTTCTGAAGTCTAACTCCAAGAAGTTTATCTTCACTGTCAGTGGGAACTTCAGGCTCAGGGTACCATTCTGGCCAATGATGTGGTCAACAGCAATGGTCAAATTAGACTAACAGCTAAGAGAAAGAGGAGGACACAGTGGCTTGCCTGACATTGCACAATTAGTCTATAGCAGAACAAGTAACAGCTCTTGGGGTGCTCCTGGAGTGATTCCAGGTCAGAGTCCCAACCCCTGGATCTTGCTGCCTCTAACAGCGTGGGTCGATGTCAGACTTCAGTAGTGGGCTGATATGTGTGTGTCTTCCTCGCTTTGAGCAAGAAAGTAATTTCAGCACACAAATGATGTCTCGATGTGGGCAAGAGTATGAATGGGTGTCCACACCTGCCTGTGGACACATGGACACACGGACACATGGGAGGTGACTGCAGTAGGTCTTGGTGCACGAAGTAAAGCAATACAGATAACTAAGCATACGTTTATAAAGTTTGACTGTAGTCCATACTGCCATTCTTGTTTATTCTTATGTTGACCCCAATATTAGCAGTACACATTTCTTAAACAAAATCCATGTCCTGCACTGCTAATTGTTAACATAACAGAAGGTTCGTGAACCCGTCTTTCATCACATCACTTAAACATTATTTAAACAGTATTTTATTACATTTATTTCTTCAGAGGTAAAAACATTTCCTTGCTATGCCTGTCAACTGATTTGAAAACTAAATATCTAAATTGCTGTAGTTTATTTTTCACAATGATTTCTATATTCCTTCAGTATTAGCTTTTGAGAATAAAGCAAAAATTGTAGCCTTCCGTTGTCTTAATTCTGGGATATCAGAAAAATGCTTTCCCAGGAAAGAAATATTGGCTGGCTTGTTAACAGAATGAGTTTTAGACCCTGGTTTGGATCTTCAAAAGTGAGCAAGGGAGCTAGACGCCCAAACCCAGTGACTTTCAATGAGAATTGGTTACTTAAAATTCAGAGGCCTCCTTCAAAAGCTCATCCCTAATCTCTTCAGAGCAATTTCTACTTCATTGTAAGGGGGAAAAGGATCTTTGCAC